>PVJX010018960.1:0-35549 GCA_004027295.1 Dolichotis patagonum
TGTCTGGACTGGGAAACTGAGGCAGCCAGGAAAGAGGGCTAGAGTCCCCTAAGCTGCTGAGGAAAGGGAGACCGCACTGGAAACTTCCCAGACCAGGGTCGGAGAGTGGCACTCTCTACTGAGTGGCAGACGTGGCGTGGGTGTTGGCGAGGGCACCAGTGTCCACCCTCCTGCTCCAGGCTCAAATCCTGGCCCTGTCACCCACTAGCCAGGGACCCGGCCAATCACTGTCTTTCAGACCTCGGGGTCCTAGGGCACTGTCACCACTCAAGTGCCATGCCTGTGGGACAGGCAGGACCCCCCTCCACTGCCAGGTGAAGGACAGCCAACTCCCAGTGGACACCAAAGTCTCCTCAGCCTGAAACCCTGCCATCATTTTTATTCAGCCTAGTGGTCCTGTACAGCCAGTTCCCCAGGAACCGACCTCCAATGGTTCAGAGAGCAGTCTGCAGGGCCCTGGGTCTGGGCAGGGCCCTGCCTCAGTTTCCTTCCGGGTAGGCAGGGAGAAGCTGAGCAAACGCTGCAGCCCTGCTCTCCAGCCTGGCTTTCTGGAGCCAGGATCTTGTGCAAAGACCACCTCTGATGTCCCCAGCCCTCTGCCACTCTCCTGCTCTGCAGTCACGGCAAACCCTTGCCTAGGCCGAGCCTCATCTCTCAGGAGCCTCTGGTCCCCAAAAGTTGTTTGTACCCATTATCTCTGCCTCAGGGGAGGGAGCCAGGCTCAGGGGACAGCTGAGTGACTTGCCCAAGATCACACTGACATAGAAAAGAACTAGGTACAGAACAGAAGTACTCTCCAACCCGCCTGAGCCCGTGGCTTAGGCCAGGGAGGTACAGGGGTGCAGGGAACAGAGGGGGACAGATGTCAAGTCTGGGGCTCTGCAGGCTGAACCCCAGTCCCCACTCACAGCTGTGCAGTAGAGAAGGAACAGCCCCTGGCTGTATGTCCTTGACTGGCACCCATTCCCGGGCCCTAAATTTCCTATTTGCTTGGGGAACAAACAGACAGCTGTGAATCAGGCCTGGAAGGCTCCTAAGAGATGAGTTAATCTGATTCCTCCATCTGACCCATAGAGACAGGACACCAGGGCCTAGCAAGGCCAAGACTTTGGCTCGAGGTCCCCACATAGCAGGCTGGAGCCCAAGCTGAGCCGAGAGCCCAAGCTGAGGCCAGACCCTCCTGATTTCTGGCCCTGTTACTTCCCCAATCCCGCACGGAGCTGGAGCCACCAAGTCTGCTGAGCAGTATGGGGGGGAACCCAGAGGAGAAACTAAAGGCCAGTGAGGGCTGGCTGGGCCCTGGGAACCACTGCCACGTCCTCTACATGGCCCTGCCCAAGGCAGCATTCCCAGGGCACAGAGCCAGGGCAGGGGAGCCACCCTCCTACACTGCCCGAGGCCACCCTGGGAAAAGGGCAGAGTCAGCAGCACCGGGGGTGGGGACCGTGCTGGCTGTTGCTGAGCCGCTGGTTTAGAAAGCTTGAGAGGCTGAGGAAAGGGAGTGGAGAAGAAAGATGGATGGAGACAGAGAAGCGGGCAGGGAACCAAGCAGTCCTGTCCAGGGTCGGCTGCGTGCCCGGCAGGCGCACCCCATGCGCACACTCAGCACCACCACGCAGAAGATGAAGCTGCGGTCCAGGAGGACGTGACTTGCAGGTTTGAAGGCCAGCTCCTTTGGCCTCCAGCCAGGCGATGGCCCAGAAAAGGGCCCTCTGTCCCAACCGCACCCCCTCCCCACATCCAGGCAGCTGGCGGGGGCACAGTAGGTCAGAAAGCAGAGCACAGGATTATTACACTTACTTCCCTCCCGCTCTCTTTCACCATCCCTGGAAACTCCTCCACCTGGGCACCACCTCAGTCTGTTGTTACCCTGGATCTGAAATGTTCTCCTGAAGCTCAGGTATTGAGGGCTTTGTGCCAAGGCAGCAGTGTCCAGAGTGGGTGGCTTGGGGAAGGTAGCTGCGTCAGGAGGGCTCTGACTTCATCTGTGGGTTAAACCATGGATGCAGCTGACTGGAAGGTGACGGGAATTTAGGTCAGACCTAGTTGTGTGCTCTTGGGGACCACAATTGGCTCCCAGCCCTTTCCCCGCTGGCTCTCTTCCCTTTCTTGATTTCCAGCTGCTGCGAGGTGAGCAGTCTGGCTCCACCACAAGCTTCCTGCCTTGTTCAGTCTCGCCTCAGGCCTTTAGGCACAGGGCCAACCAACCATGGACCAACCCCTCTGCACCTGTGAGCCTCTGTTGATATTCTCAGAAAGCTCCCATGAACCACCACCCACCAGGGTCTCCTCCATCAGTTAGGTGGTTTAGAGACAGCTCCAGCCCTGGGGCAGGAAAACCTGGGTTATGACTCAATGCCACCTCCATGCTCCATTTGAGCAGGATTCCTTACCCCTCTGAGCGTTGGTGCCCCTGAGCCAGATGAACAGGAGGATGCCGAGACTGTGTGCCTGGTGAACAGCCAATGGGAGTGCTCCGTACTGACTCCCTCAGCGCGTCTCGCCCTCAGCCTTGGCTTCCAGGATGCCCTCTACCCTTCTGGCACGACCTCCATCAGCCCAGCCAAAACCCCAGCTCGGCAGCCCTGAGTCACATCACCAAGGCCAGGATCCCAGCCACGCACACCTTCCCCTCTTCCAGAAGGCAGTGACGCCGAGGATTCAGGAGTCAGCTATGCAAGGTGGGAAGGACAGTCACAGATCCAATCTTTTAAGGTCAAGCACCAATTTTAAAACTAAACAAAGGGAAACTCGAGCGCCACCTGCCGGGGCGCCACCCTGCCTGCAGCCTGTATCAGGGTGCCCTAATCCCAACCCTAACCCTAACCCCACTGCACCCTCAGCCCCCGCCCCCATTAGGGGAAGGGAGGGGCACGGACCGGCGCCGGAACCCTGTGCACTTGCCGCCTCCTCCACAACCCAGCGCTCTCCGCAAAGCGAGGAGCGACCCAATCGAGAGCAGAGCCGAGCAAAGAGCAGAGCCGAGCACAGCCGAAAAAGAGGCTAGTCTGGCCGAGAGAATCCGAGATTGGCCGAAGAGAGTCGAGCCCAGCCGAGCGGAGCTGCGGGGCAGGCCTTAATGTCCCGCAGCGCCGCCTGCAGGACGCACAGCAGAAAGCTAAACAGGACCCCTTTTCCTCCTAGTCCCGAGACAGCGCTGCGGGGAGCAGGTGTGGAACCTGTTTTACAGATAAGGAAACTAAGGCTCTGAGACACAAAGGCACTCAGAGCTAAGAAGTAATGGAGCCGGGGCCCAAACCTGATTGTGCGGCCAATCGCCCACCCACCGCTGCGCCCAGCTAAACAGGCGCCGTGTTGGCCTCATTCTCCCCTTAACAGGGGCCGGTTATTAGGATGGGGAAGCAGGGCCCCTTCTCCTCTGATGCAGAAGTCATGGCAGAAGCTGGGACATAACTGTGGACCTGGGCATGTTGACCGAATGCAGCTGTCCGGAGGCCCCTTAAGCAAATATTGACACATTTCCAGGCTGTTCAAGCAGAAAGCAGGAGAAGTGGGGTTCGGCCACCTCCCACCCCAGGCTGTTTCCCCACCTGGGACAAGGTGTAATCGAGGACATAGGCTGGTAGACGGTCACTCAGAGAGCGAGGTGTCAGTGATGCCAGAGGACTGAGCGTGGCCCAGTACTTGCAGCCAATATGAAAATAAAGGCCAGTGCCACCCTCTGCACCTACCTTGTCCTCCCGCACTTCCCGTATGCCCTTGGCTGCCCCTCTGCCTGTGGGGTCTTCTTCTGCCACCAGCACCACCAGGTTGCTGGTAGCAGTGGTCTCAGAGTCTCCCCACGCCAGCATCACTCTGTCCATGCAGTCCCCCATTTTCAGAGCTTTTTTTTTAAAACCATGGACCCTGGATTGGGCTGAGAAAAGTATTCTTGGTCCCCGTCCCAGTGCTGTGACCCTGGCTAAGTCACAGGGCCTCTGTCGCTGCTGTCAGAACCGGAAGGTCTTACACATCTTCCTGGACAGACTCAGGCTGGACCCCTGGTACCGCAGAAGGGTCTTGGCTCTGGTCAAAGCAGAGTCCTGTCTGGTCAACGCTTCCATGTTCCACGACAGTGCCGCGCTGCTCTGTTTGCAAATACTAACTCATCCCGGTCTCCTGACACCAGGAACGCTGGCTTTCATCCTCATCTCAGAGGAAACGGAGACAGAGAGGTTAATTAAATGGCTCAAAGTCAAACAGAAAACGGATGAGCCAGGACTCAAACCTCTGCCGCCCTGGACTTAATGCTGCTGTTACTTCCTTAGCACCTAGGAAATAGGCCTTGCTCTTCTCTGTCCTCAGCTCCTGTGCTGGGCAGCAGCAATAAACACTGTAATGAAAGGATGAGTGGATTCGGCAGGACCTCTGGGGACCCAGGTGGCAGATGGAGAACGGTATTCCTTTGCCTGAATGAAGTGACACGAACTGAACACCTTAAACAAAAATACGTTGTCTCACAGTCCTGGTCCTAGAAGCTTGAGGTCCAAAGTCAAAGTTCACCAGGTCGCTTCCCTTGGAAGCCTCTAAAGAATCAGTTCCCTCCTCAGTCCTGACTCCAGTGGTTTGTGACAATCTCTGACATTCCCTGAGCTGGAAAACGTCATCCTGTTACCTCTATGCTTACATGGGCTTCTTCTTGTGTGACTGTACCCAAATTATCCAAACTCCCCTCCTTCTACTTTTTTTCTTTTTTTTCCCATACTGGAGATCAGACCTAGGGCCCCCTGTCCCCAGCCCTTTTAAAATTACATTTTGAGCTGGGTGTGGTGGTACACACCTACAATCCCAGCATTCAGGCGGCTGAGGCAGGAGGATCACCGTGAGTTCAAGGCCAGCCTGGGCTACATAGCGAGACCCTGTCTCAAATACAACAACTCAAAATTATGTTTTGAGACAGAATCTTGCTAAGTTGCTGAGGCTACCCTTGGAATTTGCAGTCTTCCTGTCTTAGCTCCTGAGCAGCTGTGCCCTCTCATTTCTCTAAGGACACTAAGTGGTATTGGATTAAGGGTCCAGAGTGGCCTCATCTTAACTGCTTACACCTGCTTCTTATATTCTACTTTCAAATAAGTTCACATTCTGAAGTTTTGGGGCTTAGGATTTCAACATTCAAATGTGGAGGGACACTATCTAGTCCCTAACAGGACTGAACTTCCTAGCTGGCCCTATCCAACACAGCCTCTGCCTCAAATGTGCCACCCTTCTCCCTTTCTCCCCTGCATACACTGTGTGCCTCAGGGCCTTAGCACGTGCAGGTCCTTCTGCTGGGCACACTCAGGCTCAAACCTCTGTCCCTACGCACCCCTTACTTTGCTCTCCAGAGCACACTGCACTCCTTCACCACAGAGCCCAAAGTAGTGAGTCACCCACAGCGCTCGTGAGGGAGCAGAGGGAAAAAGACCTGGACCCGGTCTAGGGCTGGCGCCTGGCAGACAGTGGTTGTTTCCGAGACCTTTGTTAACCTGAGTGATAGCCAAACCCGTGAGATAAACAGCCCGAGACCACACACTAGGTTTAGGGCAACACGGGGCACAGGGTCCTGGCTTCCTTGCTTTGGGTCCCTGACTTTTTAGGATACTTGGCCCCCAACCTTGCAGTGAACTCCCCAAGATTCTCACAGGAGCTGCCAATGGTGAAAAGTGCCCCAAGGCCTTGGCAGGACAGTGACCTTGCAGGACTCCGGGAGGCTGCTCCTACGACAGTGTGGGATTCTCACTGCCTTGAGAATTTACTTCTGTGTCTGGAGGGTCGTGGCGGCCAGGCTGTCACCTTCCTGTGGGACAAAGACCTCCGTCGTGCCTTCTAGATGAAGAGCTCTCAAATCTGGGGGCTTTGGTGTCCCCAGCCACAGGGCCTGTGACTCCCAGCTCCTCTCCACATCGCTGATGCTAACGCACAGCGTCCTGGTCCAGGGCCTGGTGGTTATGGGCTGTTGCCTGGCAACCACTTCTGAGCAACAAGTTCAAGGTGAGGCCTCTTACCTTGAGTTGGAACCACTTCACTGACTGGAGAGGACTCAGGCACTGTCGCTCCCTCTCAGACTCCACCCCAGAGCCTTCCCTCACGCTGTAGCCCCGAGATGCCTGCACCCCCAGATTCCAGCCCTGGTCCCAGAGCATGGTCTTCCTTGGCCACTCCTCCAGCCTCGTTTATTCAGGGCCAGCATGCATGTGTGTGGGACAAGGATGCTGACACATGCACATACATGTGAGCATGTGCAGGCAGGACTGTGGGGACCCACGAAGCCACTCCCATGAAGCTCCCAAGCCCAGGAGTCCCTCTGCCCTCCCCCGACATACATACCCCAGCCCATGTTCACAGCCCAAATGTCCTGAGCACGTATTATGCTCCCAGCACTGTGCTCCTGCAAACCACACACATGCACGCACATCCTACCAGCAGAAGCAGCAGTGCAGTGGGCCTGTGCACACTTTGACCTACCCTCCACCCCACTGGCCTGGTCAGATTGTCAGTCATAGACCCGCACTTTCTCTCTGGCTGGAAAAGTAGACACAGTGATCTACACTGACCAATCGTGGAACCCTATAATCACCTTGTCTTTTGTGATTGGCCCAAGAGACTTTCATGTGATTTGGAGCCAATCGGCTTTCTTCTATAAGGTTGTATGGTTGAATAATAGGAAGAAAAGTTATCTACTGCTTCTGGAGGAGATCTGTAAGTGTGTGGCCCTGGCCTGTCAGGGTATCTTCCAGGTCCTCTGAAGGACCTACTTTGGGAAGCCACATAAGAAGTCAGGATCCACAGAGCCCAAACACTTCCACACATTCACAGCTATCTGAACACTCGCATCCAGTCAAGGAAGTGGCCCAGGCCACAGCTGTTGTCACATGTCACCATCTTTATTGACAAGAGCTAGGGGCAGAAGCAGCAAAGGATTTCCTGACCAGCCTCCTGTTTCCCTTGCAAGACACTGCTCTCTGCCTGGGGGTCAGGAAGGCAGGGGTGGCTGGCATGCCAGGGGCACCTTCTCCCTCCCACACTCTGGTCCTTTCCAGGGGAGCTCTGCACTCTGCCCGGGACTGGGCCTCAGGCCTGCAGCCTCCACACTGGTTTGGGTTTGAGTCTTTCCTTCCCTTCCAGGAGGTCTGCTTTAGCCCGTACCCTGCCTCCTAGCCCTCAGCCTCTTCTACTCCCATATCTCAAGGCCTGTGGTGGGTGCGCCTTTGAAAGCTGGGCCCAGAAAGGTCGCCTGATGCAGGAGAGGGTGTGGGCCAAGGTTGGGCGTGGGGAGTGCACCTCCACTCTGCCATCTGCCCTGCCCCAGCCCACCCATTTAAGTGACTGGCTGTTTGCCTAGAACAACTGCTCCTGTCCCCGAGGTCCAGGAAGACACAGGCTGAAGCATCCACCGCCATTCCATGATGGAGAAATGGAGGCCCCGAGAGGCCAGAGCTGGTCGAGGTCCTGAGGTGACTTGAAGACCCAGGTCTCCAAAATTCTGGTTCAGATGCTTTCCCTGAGGGCCCCTGAAGTGGGGGTAGGAGGCTTGGCCAGAAGTACCAGCTGCCCCAGGACCATCTCCTTGTGGCTCTAAGGGGTCATCTCGGCAGGGAGACCAGGCCCCCTTGGACGGTGCCCCTGGGAGTGTAGAGGCCGGGGCGATGGAGGGACCTGCTCCTCCCATGTGAGGGGTTCCCCTTCCTCATGTCCACTCCTTGGACCTCTGTCAAGGTCACACTGGCCTTACCAGCATAGCAGGGGCTGGCCCTGTACCTTGGGGGACATTTGTTCACCTGTCACATCCTTTCCTGGAGACAAGTTGGGCAGGGGACCAGTCAACCCTGGCCCATGGATACAGCAATTGAGCTCAGCACAGTAGAACCAAGGTCAACTCCAAGGTCATCAAAATTACCTGTCTTCCCCCCTTCCCTCCCCTTTCCTTCTTCTGCTTCCTCTTCTTCCTCCCACCTCTTCCCCTTCCTCTTCCTCTGTCCCCTCATACGACTCTTCAGACACTGCCTTTCCGAGCCTGCCTGAAGATGCCCGTCTCAGCCCTGATCTCAGAGCAGGGAGGATATAGGTTGCAGGAGAGGAACAGGGCTGGTCCCTCCTAAGGAGCCCCCTGGGACAGAGAGTCCTGGGGACTCTAGTTGCCTTTGGGATCAGGTGGCTGACCTCAATGGGGCCCAACTAGGCTTATGCAATTTGGGGGCCCTCTCTAAGAAAAAGTGTACAAAATCATGAGTACAAAATGAGTGTGGAATGCCAGGCATGGTGGTGCACGCCTGTAATCTCAGCACTAGGGAGGGACTCGGCTGCGCTGAGGCAGGAGGATCGCCATGAGTTCAAGGCCAGCCTGGGCTGCATAGTGAGTTTAAGGCCAGCCTGAATTACAGGGCAAGACCCTGTCTCAACAAACAAAAAACAAACAAAATGAGTGCAAGGCCTCCAAAGGACCGGAGCAGCAAGAGACCCTGAAGCCAGACTTAATTGCTTCTTGGAAAATCGGCCTCTTTTCTTCCTCTTGGAATTCCAGCACGGCTGTAGGAGCCCCCAAGGCCCGGAGGGCACCAGAGTGTGCAGAGGAGCAGAGGCAGAGGTGTGCAGGAGTCGAGCCAGCCCAGACCTCACAGTGCCCCCAGAGGGCTGAGCCCCCCATGCCTTCCTCCCCACCGAGTTCTGCTTTCTTCTTTGGGCTCCAGTTCGGCCCCCAGTGTCCCAGACTGAGCCTGGAAAGTCCTGGCCTTGGTCTGCCCGGAGGACCCAGGCAGTCAGTGCCAGGCCCCTAACCTGGGCACCACTCTGAAGTTCAGCCTGGCAGCCAGGCCCTCCAGGCCTCTCCTCTGACAGAGCCCCACGCAGGCTGATTGCTCCCATCCCTGAGTCACAGAGAAGAAAACAAGGTCCAGAGACAGCGAGTAACCTGCCAAGGTCCAGCAGCAGTCCTGGTCCTAACAAGCTCAGAGTCCAGGCTCTGAGCATCCCATGTGGCCGGGTGCACGGCCTCTGCCCTCCGGGGGCCGCCAGCTCTTTCCCTGGTGCCTATCGACCCTGCACGTGGAGGGAGCCAGATTTCTGCACCGCAGAGGGCTCCTGGGGGAGGGGCTGCCCACCCTTGTCTGCCACGGCACTGGGCGATCGCTCCTGCCCACTGGTGCCCGGCTGTGAGACCTTGCTGACCACGCCGCCATTCAGCTCCTTCCATTTCCTCTCCCGCCTCTCCGGCTCCTCCATACCCTCCTCTCCATCCTCGTCCTCATCCTCTTCCTCCGTCTTCTCCAGCGGCCCCGTGGGGGGCTCCTGGCTGCGCACCCGGCGGGACGGCCGCAGCAGGACCCTGCGGAAGCCCTGCTTGAAGCGGTAGGAGAGGAAGCCATAGAGGATGGGGTTGGCACAGCTGTTGGCATAGGGCAGTGCCACCACCAGGAAGTAGAGGCCGAAGAAGGCGGGCTCCTCGGGCAGCGGGCACACCACGTTGACGATGTTGAGCACGTAGAAGGGCATCCAGCAGAGGACAAAGAGCGCCACCACCGCCACCACCATGCGTGTGACCCTGCGCTCGGAACGCCGACGCCGCTGGCTGGAGGGCGCCTGCACCCACTGGCACGAGGGTGCCCGCACCCGCCGCCCCGCCGAGCGCACCTTCACCACGATGAGCAGGTAGCAGAGGCAGATGACCAGCAGTGGCCCGAAGAAGCCCAGCGCGGCCGTGTAGATGATGAAGGCGGCTCGCCAGGCCGCCGCCGGCTCCGGCCACTGCATGTGGCAAGTGCTCATGCCCCGGGGCACACCCGAGAAGACCACCACAGGCAGCACCACCACGGCCGAGGCCACCCAGACGGCCGCGCTGACCATGCGGGCCACCGGGGCCGTGCGCCAGCGGGCCGAGCGTGTAGGGTGCACCACGGCCAGATAGCGGTCCACGCTCATGACCGTGAGGCAGAAGATGCTGGTGAACTGGTTGATACCGTCCACAGCCATCACCAGGCGACACATGAGGGAGCCGAAAGGCCAGTAGGACAGAGCGTTCTGGGCAGCCAGGAAGGGCAGCCCCAGCATGAAGAGCTCATCGGCCAGCGCCAGGTTGAGGATGTACACGCTGGTGACCGACGGGCTGGCTGTGTGCCGCAGGACCACGTAGATGACCAGTGAGTTCCCCAGCAGCCCCACCACGCACACCACCAGGTAGACGAGTGGGATCAGCACACCGCTGATGGCCAGCCCTGCCGGGCCTGGGGCCACAGAGCTGTTTCCAAGGGCGGTGTCCAGCAGCCAGGCCGAGGAGGCATTCTCAGGATCCAAGGTTGTGGGCCCCGGTGAGGTGTAGCCAGGGGTGTTCATGGCCCAGGGCAGCGGGTCAGCAGTCAGCTACCGGCCTGGAGGGAGGAGGACCCGGCTGTCACGGCACAGGACGGTGGTCTCAGCCCCTCTCCTGCTGCGCTGAGCTTGGAGACTGACCGCCTGCCGGTTTACGGTGCCACACAGCCCAGCAAGATTAGGTGGGCTGTGCCACTTATCAGGTAAGAAACCGAGTCTCAAGGAAGCGAGGTGTCCCCGACAAGGTCACATTCCTAGGGTGTGACCCAGGACAGGACCTTCTATAGTTTCATGAAGTCATCCATGCCCTTCCCAGCAATGGCACCCAGCTGACAGGCCCAGGAAGTGGACTTCACTGCCCCCTCCTGTACCCTCAGCCCCGGGAAGCCTATCCTCGAGCTGAATTGGGGCCCTACAGTGGGAACCTCGGAGGACCCATGAGACCCCAAATTTCAGATGAAAACATGTCTGTGAGCCAGGTGTGGGGGTGCGTGCCCAAAATCCCAGCACTCTGGGAGGCTGAGACAGGAGGGTTGCAAGTTAGAGCCCAGCCCGGGCAGCTGAGTGACTTAGTGAGATCCTGTTTTAAAATAAAAAAATAAAAAGGCGTGAGGATGTAGCTCAGAGCAGAGGCCCTGGATTTCATCCCAAAGCAAAGCAAAGCAAAGCAAAGCAAAGCAAAGCAAAGCAAAGCAAAGCCTGCCTGCATCTCTCCTGGAAGAGCCCAGCGCTTTCAGCAGATGCCTGATTCCTTCCAAATGAGCAAAGCACCCACAGGGCCAGGGGAGAACTCCCTCAGGAATTCCCTTGGCCCGGCCATCCTGCTGCCCCCACCCAGGCCCTGCCCCGAGGCAGCTGTGCCCCGGGGGAGGGTGTGGAGGTCCCCACTCCCTCACAGCCCGGCTAGAGATGGTGATTTCTCTGAACACACAGTGGGTGCGGCTGCAGGGTGGTCACGAGGAGCGGGTGTCCCAGCGGGGACTCTTGGAGCAGCAGCATGCACACCAGCACTGCAGGCCCACCAGCACCTCCCTGTGCCCTCACCAGCCCTCTCTATCACAGCTCCTGGGTGCCAAAGCCAGGTGGCCATCCGGGGCCCCCTGCTGGACTTTGTGCCACTTGAGTGTGGAGATGCACTCAACCCCGGCCCCTCTTCCCCCACTTCCTTCCTCCCCCTTAGCCAAGTGTGGCTCCACCTGCATCCGAGCACAAGACCTGGGGCCAGAGGAGTCCGGAGTTGGAGCAGACAGCCCTCAGCACAGAGGGGCGGGGCCCATGGAATGGAGGCCTGCGGAACTCGCAAGCCTTCTCAGTGGGACTTCCGGCTCCTGGAGGCCAGGCTGGGAGCACCTACCTCCTAAGGACCTGTCCTCCTGCCCCCTGGCCCCTGGCTGCCTCCGATGTTCCATGCAGAAACTGTGATGGGGACACGCATTCACTTTTTCCTGAATTTGGAGGCTCAGGGATCCTCTGCAGACTCAGGGAAAGGGAAGATGGAGACCTTCCTCTCACAGCCTGCAATTCCCCCCAGAACCTGCAGTAGGCGCTGTCCCAGGCAGGTGAACCTCTGCTAGGGCAAAGCTCCCGGGACAGAGAGGCAGGCAGCTCCCAGCAGGCACCACTGCTGAGGATGGCGGAGGACCCTGGCTTTGACGGCTGAGTTTGGAACAGCCTCCCCTTCCAGGCTGGGAAACAGGTGGAATGCTGACCCTGGGAACACCTGAGCCCAGCCTGTCCCTCGTCCCTCACCCTCACTCTCCCAGCCCCCGCACTGGGAGCTGGGATGGTGGGCTCTAACGTCAATGTTGCCAGCTGCATACCACTGACCCTGACCGTGCCAGGTTACTGGGGAAACTGGTGCCCTGAGAGAGACACCTCTATTGTCCTCAGTGACAGAGGGGAACAGAGATGGGCCAGTCATACAGCAGATGGCCACATCTGGGCAGTGCTTCCATACCCACTTCCACCTCCATTTCACAGGCCGGTAGACTGAGGCAGGCCAGGAGGGAGGAGGGCTGGTAGACAGGGCCACAGCCAACCAGCTCAGAGCTGCCCAGCTGCCCCTCACCCTCGAGACCACGGGCCCAGAGCCGTAGACTGCAGGAGACCTATAAATAGCCTTTTAAATTCTTAGAACAGTCATAGAATCTCAGTCATAGATTCTTAGGCTCAGTGTCCTTGATGCAGAATGTTAAAATTCCAGTGCAGAAATCAGTGCTTGCTTGGCCCAGAACCGCAGAGTCCAGGGCCTTTAATGTCTGGCTTCCTGGGCTTAGCTCAAGGGGGTGGGGGGGGTCCTACGTCACCTGTCCACCTTGCAGCTGTTCGGCACAAAGCCTCTCTTCAGCGACCCTGCTGGGCAGCCAATCACAGCCCAAGGCTGCAGAGGGAGGGCAGCACCAGGCTGGAGAGGAGCAGAGAGCCAGGCAAACCTAATTTCCAGGCTTGAGGACAGAAGCCCTCAGGGAAGCCCCCTCCTCCTCCTGCCAGGCAAAGGCATGTGCAGTCTCACGTGCCGACGCACACCTCGGGCAGGAGCACGTCGTGCCCAACCAGACCCTCCTTCTGTACCTGGCGGACCCTCCTTCTGGCCCTTGCGGAGCGCAGGCCATCCAGCCTGGACTCTAGCCACCACCGTCCCCGCCCATCCTCTCTGTCAAAGTTTAACAGCTCGGGGGCTGGCTGGTGAGAGGAACGGGGAAATTACAGCTTCCCACGAGGATAAGGCAGACCTGCAATTTAGGGCCGGCTTTTCTGGAAGCAGCTGGAATCCTGTGCCTGGTCTAGTTCATCCTTGGGAAGGAGGCACTTCTCTCTGTCTGGTTTATCTTTGGCACAGCTTGCCTGAAAGCTGGGGGCGGACTCCTCCGAGGACCATTCTGTTCAGGAGGGGGAAGAAGCACAGAGAGGGTGAGTGGCTTCCCTGAGGCCCACAGCAACCAAGGTCCACCCCTGGGGACACCGGACTCCCAGCTGTGCTCATTTGCCTGTCTCCCCGCCAGGCCACTACCCCTGTCAAGCTCTCAGCACCCAGCATAACTCCCAGAACTTGGTAATGACTGGCAGGCCACACGCTGCATTAGGGAGAGTGCCAAGGGTCATTCTCCCTGGGCAGAGGGCTCAGACTCCCAGATCAGAGAGGGCAGGCAACTTGTCTGAGGGCACCCCCCCCCCCCGGTGGGTGGGCAGGGAGAATTTAAACTCGGTTCTGTCCACTCTGAAAGCACCCATATCTCCCGGACACGCAGCCTCAAGCTGGGAGGAGTCAGGGCCTGGGACAGCCCTGGACAGTGCAAGTGGATGGCCTTTGGCTGTCCTCTGCATCCCCAGGCCTTTCTCCAAAGAGGTCCGATTGTGCTGGTCAGTACTGACGGCCCGGTTCCCACCCTAGGCCTGGAGCCTGAGCCCTGATTTCTACCCCACCAGCTCTGGCTTGGGCTCTGAGTTCTGCTACAGAGTGACAGTGCCAGGTTGCAGCGTGACCTTGGACAAACCCCTTCCCCTCTCTGGACCTAGTTTCCCGCTGCTTAAATGTAGACGCAGGTACCCACCTGCCAGGGTGGCTGTAAAGACTGGATGGGATCAGGCCAGAAACCGTGCGCTACATGGGGAGGAGCCCCGGAGCACAGGGAGCCCGGGAGCACAGGGAGCCGGGGAGCACAGCGACCAGTGAGCCCCAAGGCCACCACACTTTGAATCAGTTTCGTCCAGCTCGGACCCTCGGCTGCTCCGAGACCCCAGGATTCTAGAGTCATACCCCAAACTCCGAGAGCCCACACAGAGGCCCCCGGAAGACCTCCAATTTTGCACCCCAGGACTCTGCCAGCCCCCAGCCCAGCTGCCCATGTCCATCCTGGACAGATGGGCCCCCTGGCACCCTCCCCCAGGACCCCAGTGCAGCCTCCTTACCTGGCCATGGGGCGAGGGCTCCTTGCTGCCGGGCTGGTCACCACCCTGCTGCACCTTCCCCTCGCCCGGTCCCCAGGTGCCCCCAGAGCACCCACGTCTGCCCACAGAGCTGCTCCCATCTGTTCTCTGGCCCTGACTTCCCACCAGCACCCGGTGCGTCATGCCCCATCCATGGGACACAACTAGGGGACAGGGACACAGGTAGGGGTCTTCAGGCTCGGGCAGGGGTAGAGGAGAAGGCTTTCCGAGGTGAGGAAGAGAAGACAGGAACAGGGACTGTAAGAAGCCAGTGGAGATAAAGGAAGGGGGGTCGGTCGGAGGTGCGGAGAGAAAGAGCGGGTGGAGAGCCAGAATGCAGGGGAGCGGAGAGACGCGTGGCAGGCAGGAGAGGGGGAGGAGAGGCAGGCGAGGAAAAGAAGGGACAGGAGAGAGATGCAGAGAGAGCCAGGGACCACGCAAGCGAGTGGGGAAGGAGGAAGGAGAATGAGGGGGTGGCAGGGAGGGTGACAGAGAAGGATTGTGCCACAGATGGTGACATGGAGAGCCAGCGGGGGGAGGGGGAGCCGAGGCTGAGAGCAGGTGCGGGGGGGGGGCAGCAGGTGAGGGGAGGAGGCCAGGAGAGGGAGGGGCCGACCCCGTTACCGGGGAGACTTCAGCCACCCACGCTGGCCTTGGGAGCAGAGAGAAGCGGGCCCTCAGCCAGCAGCAGGATGCCCCCAGGCTGCGGGGCTACATGTCCCCTGGGGTAGCAGCTGCGGCCCAGCTGTCCAGAGGGTGAGCCCCAGGGTGGGAGTCTGCAGCCGGGCAGGCGAGGGCTGTGGGCTGGACCCAGGGTGGGGGTCGTCATCCTGGGGTCTGGGGAGCCAGGAGAGCCCCAGGCAGAGCAAGAAACCAGAAGACAGGGTGGGAAATGAGTATTTTTAGACTTTGAGAGCAGAGAGGCAACCTCAAAGCTACCATGCAGCAAGAAAACAAATCTCCACTATTTTTTAATTGACAAAATTTAAAATGTGATCTCTATAATGAGGACAATTTTTACAATACAGGTCTGCTAATGAGAAGTATAGAGTTCTTTGGAGGAAGATAACGTTTGGCTTAACCAGAGGACAAAATTGACATTTCCTGTCGTCAGAGGGGGGCCACCTGTGCAGATCTGTGCAAACTTCCCCAGCTCAGGGGCTCTGCAGACACAGGTGACGGCCCGAGGCCACCGAGCGTCCCTGTTTGGGGGCCTTGAACCCTCACCTGGCCACCTCGGCACATCGTGCGACCCCTGCCTCCCAGGGACAGGGGAGGAAGAGTCGGGGAGCAGAGGGAGGGGGAACAAGTCTCCCCTACGGACATCTCCATCCCGGTCACTCCTCAGGAGCAAGGCCGGACCTGCCTTTGGTCACCAGGTCCCAGGGCACCAGGTCACAGGCCTCCAGTGACCACAGGTCTGAGTTCATCCTGCAGGTGGGCTCTGCCTCGCTCCAGGGACCGAGTTCTCAGGCTGCCCGTGGGGATTCCCTGGCACCGTCCCCTCCCCCTGCAGCCCTCCTGCGGCTCCTCGATGGCCCCTTACCGCCCCCCCCAGCTTCATACCCAGCAGGCCCTGCTGCCCTTGCCCGCCCAAGCCTGGCGCACCCAGCCTCACTTGCCTTTCACCCGTCGGTCATCTTCCAGATGCCCATTGGTGCCAGGCTGGTCCTTAGCCCAAGGGACAAGTTGGTGGGCAAGACCAGCCCCCGGCTCCTGGCTCACCCTGGGGAGGACAGGCAATCAACAAACACACAAATAGGGCCAGGAGCGACATGGGCACAGGGAGGGAAGGAGGGAAGGAGGGAGCCACCTGGTGCCGTGGAAGAGGACCTGAGAGAAAACCAAGCGCGCGCCTGGGGAGGCCTTGCTACCTCAGCCCGGAGGAGGGGGCGCGTCTCAGGATAGGAGCAGAGGCCTGATTTATGTTTCTGCGAGGTTTGTGCTGGCTGTCCCAAGGGCCACATCTGGGCCAAGGCCAGAATCGGGGACCCCAGTCGGGGGGCCAGGGAAGAGTGCAGGTCTCTTGGGGCCTTTGCACAGGCTGTGTCTCATCCCCATGTGCGAGACAGGTCGCGGCCACCCGGAGGTCTTCCTGCCCGGGGTTCCCTGAGTCACACACCTGGCCCTCATCGCCCCTGTGAGCAGACAGCTGAGGGTCCTAGGCCTGTCCCCACACTGGGCTGAGTCCCTCAGCCTGGCACACGGCAGGTGTTTGCCACGTTCTGAATGAGTGAGGAGGACGGGTGACTGGCAGCTGGGGGACGGGAAGGGGGCTGCTGAGGGTGCCCTGGAGGCTGGGGAGGGGCAGCCCTGGTGTCAGCCTGGAGCAAGCGTGACCCAAATCAGACAGCAGCTCCCTGGGGACACAGAAATGCTGAGGACTCGGGCGCGAGGAGTGTCTGGGAGCTCGGTGGTCCCGCCCCGCTAGAGGTCTGAGGCAGGGGCCTGAGAACCCCTGACCTGGGGGGGCCTGTCAGAGCTTCTGGGGTCCTGGGGGGCCGCCCAGCCTACCACCCCCAGACAGGACAACGCTGCCTCCTGTCAGAGCCCGGCTCTTCCAAAACCAGGCCCCTGGCCACACGCTCAGATTGTGCCTCCACCATCAGACGGGTTTTCCAGGAGCCCCAGACCAGGCTTCTCCCCTCCCTGCAAGCCAGGACGCAGCTTTCCCACTCGCCTCTCCGCCTGCGACCCCTCAGAGGACGGGGGCTTCACTGCCACAATGGACATCTGCCGTCTCAAATAAGAGATGACAAACAGCCTCCTAAGCCCACCGCCTGGGCCCTCTCACCGCAGCCCCCCACAGGGTGTCATCTGAGTCATCGCCACCACTGGTTCCTGTGGGGTCGAGGCTCAGCTGTACTGGCTGTGTGACCTCAGATTTGTGACTTAACCTCTCTGAGCCTCAGTCCTTCCTCTTGCACACCTGCTGTGGAGGGTTGCCATGACGATGGAATGGATCAACCTGTTTACAGTGCCACAGTTCCCAGGGACACAGAGACACTGCAGTACCTGGTCACATCGTAGTTCCCCGTGGTGGGAGGACCAGGGCTGGGACGCTGGGCGCAGGACTGTGAGTCCAGTGCCTGCCTGCGAAACCTCTTGGCACCTGGCTTTTCTTCTCCAGCGGACCCAGTAGCTTCGGCGCTGCACCGTGGATCTCTAGGCTGACCACACTCTCCAGCCTGTGCTGCCCACTGGGCCTGGCACTAGAGGCGCTCAGGACTGGCCACTTCAGAGTACTGACGCTTTTTAACTAAAGTCGCTTGAAAAGCAAGAAGGACACGGTGACCTTCCCCGGGCTCCCCAATGGCAGGTGCTGAGGCTTGTGGAAAGGGATGGAAGGCGGGGACAGCTGCACTGCAGACCTGCTCAAGGACCCCTTATCTTCCTGGGGACACACTGGCCGCACACCCCCTTCATACAGGGGTACAGACACTGCCTCACTCCTCAGAGCTCCTGGGGGCGGGGCTCCCATGCACAGCCCAGGGGAATGAGAGTCCAGTTTTCCTCCTGTGCATCCCTCCCACGTTGGTTTAATTCCTGGGCCCAGCCCAAGACCCCCTGCTTCTGCCCTTGGCAGAAGTGGGGGTTTTAGACACAATGAATGCCTGTGTCAGACTCTCTTACGGCCACTTGCTGCTCATTGAACAAAACCCACTGACTCCGAGGCCTGTGTACATCCTTTAGTCAGAACCTCACACTAGCCCCAGACCCTTTGCACAGGCTGCTCCCTGTCCCTCCCTTCACCTCCAGTGGCAGAAGGGCCTCACGTGCTCAGGGCAGACCTCTGCAAAGCTACCACTCTCTGACACTCCTGCCCATTCTTCCTCTGTGATGCAATTTTTTTTTATTTTATCAAGATACTGTTTGCAAATAAAATTTTAAAACCAATTGTGCTAAAAAGGTTCATAACAGCTAAAAATAAATAGCTATTCTCTTATGGCCATAACCCCCTCCCTTTTCCCAGAGGTAACCCCCCCCATAGCTCTTTCTCCTGCTTACCTCCAACTTGCTGAATATCATGTTTATTTTTCTCAGTCCCGATTCCCCAATTTTACTCATATCTATGGATTCATCTATTATGGCGGATGACCAATTTAGATTCCTTTTTTGAGACAGGATCTTACCGGGAAGTTCAGCCTGGCCTTGAACTCACTATGTAGTCCAGGCTGGCCTTGAACTTACTTGAACTCACAGTAATTCTCCTGCTTCAGCCGCCCAAGTGCTGGGATGATGGACTGCACCACCACACCTGACAGGGGTGTAGATTTCTTGTGCCCTCTCCTCCCTGTCTGCATGCCCTTCCCCATCTCCTCAGCATGATTTATGTTACATACATATTAGTAATGCAATGCAAATATTCTTTTCTGCTCAACCAAGAGTTCATAACATTCTCCTTTTTTCGTTTGCTCCATTTTTTTCTAAAATGTCATGGTTTGCTTGGACAAACCATGTTTGGAAACAGATGTTTCCATCTGTGCCCCAACAGCTCCATAAAAACCTGAGAATGGTGTTTCCAGATTCCAACCATAATGAATTTTTTTTCCTGGCAACTCCCAAGCGCCTCTCCGCTGACCCATGCTGCCCCTGAGGCCTCACTATATCTTGGGCCTGGAGTGTCCGCAGGAGCCAAGTGTTGAAGGCTGAGTTGCCAGCCATGACACCACTGGGAGGTGTTGGAATCTCTTGGAGGTGGTGTAGTCCAGGAAGTGAGATCATTGAGGCGCACCTTTGAGGGGTTACCGGGACCTCAGCCCTTCCTGTCTCTTTCTCTGCCTCTTGGCGGCCATGAGGAGAGCAGGTTTGCTCCACCACGTGCTCCCGCCATGATGTTCTGCCTCACCACAGACTCAAACCCAACAGAGACGCTCAACCGTGGATTGAGACTTTGAAATCCGTGAGCCAACATAAATGTGCTGTAGTTTGGATCTGACACATCCTCCAAAGGCCGTGCGCTAAAAGCTTGGTACCGCGCTATGGGGAAGCTGTGGAAACTTCAGGAAGTGGGATGAAGTTAGAAGGGACACTGGGGGTGTGTCTTTAGAGGGTGCATTTTGGACCTCTCCCCTTCTGTCTGTCTCTATGTCCTTCCCAGGTGCTATGAGTTGAGCAGGTTTTTCTGTCACACAACCCCACCATGATGTTCTGTCTTAGCCCAGGTCCAGAAATCATGAAGCCAACATGGACTGAACCCTCTGAAACTGTGAGCTGAAATAAATCTTTCTTCCTTTTAAATGGATTTTCTCACATTTTTGTCACAGAAACAGAAAGTTGAATAACAGAAAATTGGCACTAAGAAGTGAAGTCATTGCTATGGCTGTACCTGACTGAGTTCAAAAGTCTTTAAAATTGATTTGTGGGAGGAATTTGGAAAAGTTTGAAGAAGCTAGGACTAGAAAATAGCTTATAACTTGTAACTTTGTAATGGGTAGTTCTGGTGGAAGTTCAGAATGCTGATAGGAATGTGGATAACAAAGGCCAGGCTCAGATTTCCAGGGGGAATGAGGGCTCTGTTGGTCACTAGATTAGTGGTGATACATATTATATTCTGAAAAAGAATTTGTTTACAAGGTGACCATGCCCTGAGACTTTGTGTGAGGCTGAGGTTAAAGGTGACAGACTAATCAGGTAGAGGAAATTTCCAGGCAGCCCAGCATTCAGTTTGTGCCATGGGTATTGCTGACTACTTTTAGCAAGATTTGTAGTGAGAATCAGGAACAAAAAAATCAAAGATTAAAAGACTTGCAGTTTGGCCAGAGAAAGAACATGTTTAAAGTTGTAGCCAAGGAAGTTTTGGTTGTTAAAAAGATTGCTTCATTAAAAGAAACGCACATACATTGTGCCTAGACATGCCTTGAAGGCATTTCAGGAATCAGCAAGACCCCATTCCTCACAGACTCAAAGGTTGTACAAACCTTTCACTTGAGAAAAGAGCCCCTGGGTGCCTGCTCCCACTGGGCTGCATAGGAAGTTTCCCCAGGTTCAATTTACATGTTGTGAGGGCACTCAGAGGCCACTGTAGCCTTGGTCCAAGCAGGCCTGCCTGTTATTTGAGTTGGCAGTAGATTCTGGCATCTTCCACATGATGCTGGTTTTTCAGGCACACAAAATGCAAAAGGCTTACAGAGGCTTCCACCTAGAAGCTACGACAGGCTACCACCTCCTTGTGCTCTGGATACCAGACACGGAGCACGGGAGTTAGTGTTTGCCCCGCTGGATTTCAGTCTTGCTTTGGCCCGATCCCTCTTTGGTATTTCCTACTCTTCCCTTCTGGAATGGGACTGTTTACTCAGTGCCATTGTATTTTAGGAGTATGGGCTTTTTTTTAAAGACAGGGGCTCACAGCTAAGCTTACTTTGCACATCAGGAAGAAACCCGACTTCTGAGTGATGCTAGAACTTGTAAGATGTCGAGCACTCTTGGAGATGGACTGAATCCATTTTGCGGTATGAGGCGAGCATCATCAGCCTTTGGGGCAAAGGGTGGAGTGTTTTAGCTCAATCTGTAATGCGTGCATGGCCTCAACCTCAGCTCATTGCCCTATTGGGAAAGGAGGGAAGCCTTAGGAGGTAGAGCCTGTCTCAGTTATTTTGTCAAACCAACAGAATAATAACACACAACCGATAGCTTGGGATTCCCTCTTACATATCAGGGATTCCCTCTAGGTTTTTCCAGCGTTAGATTCAGGTTCTTGGATTCTATACTTTCATTTTTGATGGAAAAGATTTTAAAGTCTCATTCTTATGGAACGTGGCCTGCAGCAACTTCCCATGAAAATAGTTCAAAATTACATTTGAAAATAGTTACCTGCCCTCTCACATTCATGGATAGTCTGGCTGGGTATACAATCTGAGGCTGAGCCAGGCATGGTCCTTAATCCCAGCACTCTGGAAGGCTGAGGGAGGAGGATTGAAAGTTCAAGGCCAGCCTGAGAAATTTAGCAACTTAGCGACAACCTGTCTCAAAATAAAAAATGAGTTGAGGATATACCTCAGTGTAAAGGCCCTGGGTTAAATCATGGGGTTGGGTTGGGGAAGAAGGAAAAAAAAGAGGAGGAGGAAGAGAAAAAGGAAAAGAAAGAAACTCAAGGTTGAGAATCACTTTAGCTCAGCAGATGAAGGGTATCTGTACCTGTCTTTGGTTGCCAGCACAACTTTAGCAATAACTTTAGGTAACATTTTTCTTTATTCTAGAAACTTCTAGAATTTTCTCTTTAACTCTGAATTTCTGAAATTTCATAACAGTGTGCTTTGGGACTTTTTTCTCTTGTTTTGGACTGTTTTAACCTGAAGATTCATGTTTATCAGTTTTGGGAATGATTTTTATTATTATTTCCTTCTGATCAACTGTTTGAGTATTTAGTCTCATAGATTAACCCTTTAACTTTCTTTCTTTTTTGGGAGGGGAAGGGTGTGGGTAACCAGGAAGGACCTCACAGCATGGTTCCTCTTTACCATGTTGTTCTATCTCCTGTTAGATTTTTGTTAACTGTTTTTATTTTCCAACCCTCTTAACTAGCATATTTTTAATTTCCATGACTCTTTCCAGATTCCTGGCTGCTGGCATCTTGGACTTGTTTGTAGATTGACTACTCCTCCTTCTCTTTCCAGGGACAGCAATAAGAATTTCTTCAAAATTGTCTTCTGTTTGCTGCATTATCTCTGTTTCTTGCTGGTTGCTCTTCTTCTCTGGACTTGCTTTGAGCCATTCATGGGAGCGATGTCTTAGGCTGGCCATTCTTTGCTGTGCATTCCTGTATCAGAATGAGACTAGAGTTCAGGCTCACAGTGGTGAGCATCTCTGTAAGGCATCTGGGTCTTTTGTCAAGGACACCTGGAGGTCAGCATCTGAAGCCTTCCTCTGGAATGACCAGGTCCCCCAGTTTCCTGTCTGGAATGAGTGTATGCCTCCCACTAACACTCCTGACCTGGGCCAGGGAAGGAGCTGGGAGCATCCTCTTCAGAACTCAGACTTTCACTAATCCCTCTGTAGCAGTCAGATGCTGGTGCGTAACAAACCTCCATAAAATCTCCGTGGTAACAACAGCATGCATTTATTGGTGCTGTTCAGCCAGGCTAGGTGGATCTAGGTGGGTCACACTGAGCAGAGGTGTGTCGGGTTCAGCAGGACTTCCCTCCCCATGGCTGTTTCTCTCGTTGCTTGGTGCCAGGAGCCCCACCCACGGCATGTTCTTTTTCTACTGCACAAGAAAGCAGGCCTAAGGTCACAGGCACACTTGAGTATCTCCTCTGAAGCTTGCACTAAGGTCCCTGTGGCCGAGCAAGTCCCATGGCTGAGTCTCAGGGCAGTGGGGGCTGAGGGAGTGCTTATTTGCTAAGTGGAATGGAATCTACCCAGGCACCACTGTCAGTCTGGTGCGTTGCCTGCCCTTGTCCTGGAGCAGGTGCCGCTGCCCCAGCTCTGTTTGAATTTCCCCTGCAGCTCAGAGGCAGGGAGCTCCTTGGCTGCATCATGAAGGGGTGAGGGCCAGGGGAACTCTAAATGCTCCTTAGACTCCCTGGCCATCCAGCCCACTGGTTTCACCTCTTGCCTGCCATCGGCAGTGTCTGAGTCCCTAATCCTGAGTCTTCCTGGGGTTCCTGGAGGCTGCCCCACCCCCCACCCACGCAGCTGGCGCTGAGATCTATCCTCCTGGGCTCTGGCAAATGATTTATTCACCTCGCCATCTGCTCTTGCCCTTGCAGGCTGTGATTTAGGGTTACAGGGCTCTCTTGCCTTCTCTGAAGGTGGGCGTTGCGTTTCTGTTTCATGTTCTGCCTTGCTGCTCCCTTACACGGCCTCCTGGGACCAGAGCCTCTTCCTGTCTGTGCCGTGTGACATGTGGCTCAAGCCTCGTGATGGAGGTTTATTTGTATGTCTGCCTGTCCCCTGGGCTCTGGGTCCCAGAGAGGGACAGCCTCTGCCTCCCCTCTCTATGCCTGCAGCCTCTGTGCCCCATGGAGCAGAGGACCCAGTGCATGCAGGGGAATGCGATGAGGCGGCAGTGGGGGCCGCACAGACCCCTGTTCACTTCGCCTTCTGTCAAGCCCTCTGCAGGAGTCCCCAGACCTGCCTCTCCCTCCCCAGGGCTTGCCCTCATTTGTCCCCTTACTCTTGAGCCCTGGATGGAGCCAGAGGGAGGATGTGGAGGGAGGAGCAGTGATCGGAGGGCTGGACAGCAAGAGTCCCTCCCCAGAGAGGTCGCTGTGGGACACCAGTGCCCCAGGAAGCAGCTCCCAAGACCTGGGGGGGAGGCAGCGGGCACACAGGCCTCTCTGTGACTCTGCGGGAGGATGAGCTCCTGTGGGCGGCTCTTCCCTTCCCCATGGTGACCTGGGACCTCTCTGCCCAGATGGCTCTTGCGCATGGCTGCACCGTGGCAGGGAGAATGGAGACCCGGCGCCATGAGGTCAGAGGCGTGGTTGGCATCCCCAGCCCCCCTCGCACCCATGGACCCATTTGCATAAACAGCAGCTTCAGGGCTCAGGGCTTGGGCTGTGGAACAAACAGGCCCAGCTGCCCCAGGCTCGCTGTGTGGGAAACCAGCTCATCAACATCTTGTTAAAAACAGCACTGAGGACAGCCCCCCACAGGGGCAGAGGCCCAGGGTGCATGGCTGTGGAGGTGCTGGAGTGAGCAGGTATCGTGGGAGGAAGGAGCAGCTTGAGCCAAGGTCCTGGGGTGGGTGAGGACAGGTCTCTAGGAAGCAGCCCCAGGGGCTACAGGGCTGATGGGCAAGGCTGGGGCTTCCATGCCCAATGCCTCTGGGGTCACTAGGGGGCTCGGATGTGGGAGCCACTGGATCTGGTTTGGGTTCTGATGTGACAGCTCTGTTTGCTCTGTGGGGAGAAACTGAGTCCAAGAGCAAAGTGGAAGCAAGGAGGCCAAGGATACATGGGCGGTCAGAAAGGCGCTCAGCAAACCTCCCTTCTCCCCGACTCTGAAGGAGTTCACCTCCCTTCTCTGTAGTGGTGACCTTGGCCACGTGCAGTGTGAGCAGAGGTCTCCAAGACAGTCGGGGTAGAGCATGGCTGCGGTGCTTCTGGGATCCACCAGGAGAACTTCGGTCCCAGCCAACACTGGCCGGAGGCTGAGCGAACCGGAGAGCAGAGCCCCACCATCCCGCAGAAGGAGTGGGTCCCAGCCCAGTCCGAGGCAGGTCGGCCAGCCCGCCACGGGCAGCGAGGGTGAAAGCCTGCCACCCTGTGCCTCTGGACTGGGGTGTCTTGTTCCACAGCAGTTCTGCACCTGCAGCTGACTCTAACAGGAGGCCCCTGGAGCCATCCAGGGAGGGAACAAGGCTGGCGTGGACTTAGGGCAAGGAGAATGGCTGCTGGGTGTGGTCTGTCCAGGGCCACCTTGGAAACAAAATGTGAGTCTTGTGCCCAGCAGAATTCTGGTTCAAGGCCTGGACCCACAGCAGAGGGACGAGGCCAGGCAGGGCAGTAGGACTGTGCCAAGCAGAGGGGTTACTTCCCTGCTCTCTGCAGATATGGGAGCCCCACCGCCACCCCAAATTGCGAGCTGCTGAGAGCTCAGTGCCTCCTCAAGCCTGCAGTCTGACACGGACTCCCCATAATAATCCACTGGATGCCGGAGTGGTAGAGGGGTCCCTGACCCCCAAGCAGTTCTGGGGACAGCAGGACACGGACGGCGCCCGGGTGCACGGCTGCGTTGGAAGAGGAGAACCACACTGCCTGGTGGGAGATGGATCAAAGCAGAGAGGGGTGTAGGGAGGCCAGAGAGGAGGCCACCGCTGCTGCTAGGGGACAGGTGGCAAGGCCAGGAGCCAGCCTACGGCAGGGACAGGGATGGGTTTGGCCAGTACTAGAAGCCACACTGTCTGAGTTTGATCCACGAATACCAGGGTGAGGGAACAGGAGCCTGGGGACCCCAATATCCCTGCTCTGGGGAAGGAATAAGGGCCAACCAGGCTCCAAGACAGAGTCTCAAAAGAAGTGGCCCTTTTATTTCTTTTTCTTTTTTCTTTTCTCTTCATTTTTTTCTTTTTAAAACAGGGTCTCCCTATGGAGGCCAGGCTGGCCCTTAACTTGCCTGCACCCTCCTGCCTCAGCTTCCCCATTGCTGGGATTACACCTGGTTAAGCAGGTGTTCCTGCCTGGTGGGCCAGGAGTTCATCCCAAGATAGGCCAAGTGTGCTGCATGGAGCCCCATACCCTGCCAGGCCGCCGCCGAGCAGGTGCTAGAACCCCAGGCTGCTGGTGACTGAGCCTCCCTGAGCGGGCAGCCCCTGCCCCACCCAGCAACGCTTCCTGTTTCAAAACAAGTTCTCACTGGCCTCCCTCCCCACAGCTCTTTGCTGCCCTCGGGCCTCCGATCCTCAGCCAATTTGCAGAGCAGTAATGAGCGGCCCAGCCCGTGTCCTGCCAGGTACAAAAAGATGGTGGCAGGAGCAAAGGGCTGAGAGTCTTCAGGCCTGGTTACCAATGCTGTCAACCACCAGTGACAGGTGGCCTGACCAACAGTAGCATGAGCAAATAAGAGGTTTAGTTTTCATGTGTTTCCACTTCAAGGTGGCCATTGGTATTAATTCTGGGGCCAAACTTGCTCTATTTCCATTTCTACTCTGACATTCTGAGTATGTTGGTTCACAGTGTATTTTCATGCTTGTGACCTCAAACTCATAAAATGGCTGCAGCAGCTCTAGACATCCCATCAGTATTCCAGGCAAGGAAAGGGATGGGACAAAGGGCAGGGTCAGCTGCATCTGTCATTTTTAATGGAAACACATTTTCCCAGAAGCTGCTTCTCCTGCTGACTTCCACTTGCATCCGGTTGGCCAGAACTTTGTGATCTTCAAGCACCAGGTGCAAAGCCAGCCAGAAAAAAAGAAGTATTTTGTCTAGTGCTAGGTACCTTGCTCCCCTGAACAAAATTAGGACTCTGTTGTCAAGTAGGGTGGGATGATTTCTTTACCAACATCATTCTTGGCATAAAAGCATGGACTGTGTCTCCCAGAGCAGGTTTAGGGGGAGCTCCCATGGGAGGAGTCCCCAGCTCACTTTCAGCAGACAGGGAAGGGGGAAGCATGTGCAAAGGCCCCGGGGGTAACAGCAGCAGGAATGTGACTTCTGGAATTGAGGGTCCAGTCCAATGGCGGAAGCTCCAGTGTAGAAGAGTGAGGGAGGCTGGATGTAGCCAGGCCTCTGGGGCCTCCTGGAATCTACCCCCATGCCTTGCAGGATCAGGAGGCAGAAAGTCACTTCCTCTGACACTGGCAGTGTGGAATGGTCACCCTGTGGCTTCCAACACAGGCCTGCAAGGCCCTGTGCCCACTGCAAGGGTTTTAATGTTCCCTTGCTGTTTCAGAGGAGTAACCCTGAAAACATACAGACTTTGAGCAGAAACTAAGGGAAGCAGAGGGGTTGCTCTGCTCTCTGGGTCTGTTTGGGGTGGGGCCCTGAGAGGTGAGGGAGCTGGAAGGGTCCTGCCTTGGGATTTGGAGCTTGGGACAGTGGGAGTGCTCACAGTTCCTGGAGAGTAGAGCCCCCAGGGGCTGGAGTCAGGGCTTCTGGGATGCCCTGGTTGGGGCTCTGCTATCCCTTAGCCCCTGGGCATGGGATGATTCAGGTGGCCCCAGATCCCTGGCAGCTAGAACAGCACCAGGCACAGAGGGAGATGCTGAGACATGTGTTGGATGGATGGATGGATGCATGGATGGATGGATGAGTGGCTAGATGGATGAATAGATGGCTGGGTGGATGGATGGATGGATGGATGGATGGATGGATGGATGGATGGAGGGGTGGATGGATGGATGGATGGATGGGTGGATGGATGGATGGATGGATGGATGAATAGATGGATGGGTGGATGGATGGATAGATGGATGGATGAGTGGATGGATAGGTGGATGCACGAATGAGTAGATGAATGGGTGGATGGGTGAATGGATGGGAGAGTGGGTGGATGGGTGGGTGGGTGGATGGATGGATGGATGAGTGGATGGGTGGGTGGATGGATGGATGGATGGATGGATGGATGGATGGATGGATGGGTGGATGGATGGATGGATGGATGGATGGATGGATGGGTGGATGGATGGATGGATGGATGGATGGATGGATGGATGGATGAGTGGATGGATGGGTGGATGCACGAATGAGTAGATGAATGGGTGGATGGGTGAATGGATGGGAGAGTGGGTGGATGGGTGGGTGGGTGGATGGATGGATGGATGAGTGGATGGATGGGTGGGTGGATGAATGGATGGATGGATGGATGGATGAGTGGATGGGTGGGTGGATGGATGGATGAATGGATGGGTGAGTGGATGGATGGATGAGTGAATGGATGGGTGGATGAGTGGATGGATGTATAGATGAGTGGATGGATGGGTAGATGGATGGATGAATGGATGGGTGAGTGGATGGATGGATAAGTGGATGCATAGATAAAGCTTGGGGGGCAATGGTGACTGTCCTCAAGAGGGAAAGTCTGGCCTGTGTCTCTGAGCCAGAAAACGGTAAAGTGGGGACTTCTACCATCCTGCTCAGAATCCTCCTGAGCTTGGGACCTGCTGGGGCCACTGCTCCCCTGTACTGACCAGAGGGGCTCTGTCCTGAGCTCCCATCCTAGCTTCACACCAGCACAGAATGTGGGTCAAGCCTGGCCAACCAGAGCCCACCAACTCTCTGACAAATATAATTGGTTGAAGGGAGTGCCGAAAACTTAAACTGAGCCAATCAGGGCAGCCCTTCCTTAGAACTTTGTCTGGGACAGGTGCAGTAGTTGCTTTCCTTGACTGAGATGACCCTGCGAGAATGGAGCCCTGAGAGTCACCTGCTTGAGAATGAGCCAGCCACCCTACAGAAGGCAGAGCCAAGAGGTACAGGGAAAAAGCCCTCGTCACATCCTTGGAAACTTCCCCCAGCTGCACCTGAAGACACAGGAGTTCCAAACCAGAATCAATACATTTATTTTCCATTTAAGCAGGTTGAAGTAGCTTTTCTATCTGCAGTAGCAAGAGTCCTGCCTGGCAGGGTATGAAAATCCTAAGATCCCCAGAAGCATACAGCTCAGGATCGTGCCAGGAGGTGGACAGTCCTGAGCAACGGCCGGGGTCAGCCTCTCAGATAGCTTGGCAGATACCCACAGCACTTTAGAGAAACTGATTTATGTTATCGCAGTAAGAAAACAAAGACCACAGAAGCACACATCGGACGCACGCATCCTGACTTCTCGAAGGAGGGCTTTCAGACAAGCAAGACCGTCAATACTGAGGAAGAGCGGAGTCCCTGGAGGTACACAGTGGCCCCCTGGAGGAACGCAGTGACGGCTGGCTGGCAGCCCTGAGGCCCAAAGTGCCCAGAGAGGGTTCAGGTGGCCGGTGGAACAGGAGAAAGTGGGTACAGGCTGCCCTATGACAGGGCCCTGGGCCCCTCCCAGGAAGGCAGGAATATGTAGGGAAGAGGCAGCACCTGCGAATTCACCCCTGCAGGCCCCAGGGTCTTCCAATGTGGACAACCAGCCAAGCTCTGCAGCCATTAAGAAACGCCACAGGGAGGGGACACCAGGGCCAGCTGAGGTGCCACTGGGGGCCTGGAGAGCCAGACCATTGAGAGGGAGGGAGGACGGAGGTGCAACCTAGAAGGGAGACAGACAGGGGGTGAGATTTCGGGGGGACAGGCAGAATGCTCTCCTGGGGCCCTGGCTCCTTCCTCCTGCCCTCCACAGTAGCTCAGCAGGAGACAGGTTGCCTAGGGAACCAAGGCTCCCTCCACACCCAGCCCCAGTGTCATTCTCGCCCTGGACGCCCCTTCCAGCCAGAGTCAGCGGCCCTGTTTGGTGCAGGTTGGACTGGGGGGGTCCCAGCAGCTGGGGAGGGGTGCTCACCCTAGAGGAGGCTGCAGGGGCGCTTCTGTGGCCGCGTGGGCTGAGGGCACAGGACCGCACGGATGGCCTCGTCAAAGACGGTCTTCAGGCCTCTCTGGGTGAGGGCTGAGCATTCCAGGTACTTCACGGAGTCTGCGGGGAGGGGTGGCAGGACAGCAAGGCCTGAGTTGGAGGGGTTCCAGGCAGACACCCCAAACCGGGGGATCCAGCCTGGGTTCAGTCCCAAGAGGGCCTCCTGGAAGCTGAGTGCCCCTGACCAGGGAATCTGCCTCACGGGGCCTCAGTTTCCCCCGCCTGGAGTAAGCAGCTGGGACTCTGAGGAGGTGACGTATGTCGTGTTTAGACACAGGAGCCCCGGGTCAGTGGCAGGCAGGCAGGACTGGAGCGTCTGTGACCAAATCCCTTTGCCTCTTGTTTTCTTCCAGAAACAGCATGTGGCTGTCCCCAGGACCACCAACCCCCCAGGAGCAAACACCCCTCAGAGTCACCAGGACCCCTCGGTGTCATCTGACTGTCCCTTGGCCCCATCCTCACTTTACAGAGGAGTAAACTGAGGCTTGCAGTCTGGGATCACAACTTGTCCAATATCACCAGCTGCAGATTTCCCAACCCAGGGTACTCGGGGACCCTTGGCAAGGGTGTGGGGACAGACAGGACCCAGACAGCGAGAAGGGCAGGCTGCACCTCGCCCTTGGGGACAGTGCCCCTTGGCCTTCAGGTCAGAGGCTGCACATGGCCTCCATGTCTGCTGCAACCTGGACACAGAGCCGGAAGGAGGAACCTCAGACCCTGCAGCCCAGAGGCCTGGGTGATGTTGGAACCAGAGGCAGGCAGAGGGACGGGGACAGACACTGGCCAGCGCTTGGCTGTGCAGGCATCGCCGACGGCACTGTGCAGAAATCCTGTGATTCCCCATGCGGCAGAGGGACATCCTGTGGAAGCCGCGGCCAGGGGCCAGGACACTCGCAGCTGGGAAGAGGGCATGGGACTCCAGCGGCGGCCCCAGGGGGAACCCACAGAGGGCTGGGAGGAAGAAAGGAGGGACAGGGACAAGGATGTGTGGCTCGGGGAGGGTGTCACTTGTCTAAAGTTTGCCAGGACATAACTGGGTGGTGACACAATCCTGTTACCCCAGCACTAGGGAGGCTGAGGCAGGAGGACAACTGTGAGCCTGGGCCACACAGTGAGTTCGAGGCCAGCCTGGACTACGCAGTGAAACCCTGCCTCAAAAACCAAAAGCCCCGAAGTCTGTGAGGAGAGCGGCAGCCCTGGTGCCAGGCAGGGGATCCAGGGCTCACCCCAGGCGCGGCCCCTGGGCAGGGGCAGGAGGAGGCTGCTGCGGTTTGTCTTCCGGTGAGAGGGGGCCCCTCCCGCTTCCGGAGGAAGAGCAGGGGGAGGAGAAGCTGGGCTCGCAGGGCCAGCGGGGAGGCAGAGCAGCTCAAGGCGGCCCAACCCAGCTGGTGGTCCCGGCTCTGCTCCACCTGACCAGGACAGGGACAGGCAGTGCCCACCTCACCCCCAGCCTGCAGTTCACCGTCCTTCCTTCAGATCCTGATGGGGCCACTTCCTAGCTGGGTGACTTTGGGACATCATGATTTCCCTGCCCACTGCTGGGAATGCTGGGAGGAGCTGGGAATGCAATGCCAAAGAGCACCTCCTCCAGGAAGCCCTCCCAGGAGCCCCATTCTGGGCCTGGCTGTGTCCCTCCAGGGAACCAGTCTGTGTACAAACCACACCCCCTACTCTCAGAGCCTAGTAGGGAGACTGCTCCCCCTAACAGTGCTTCTCTGCGTGACACTGTCTCCGGGAGCCTGGGAGCCTGCGTGTTAATTCTCTTAATTCTCCCCAACACCAGCAGAGGCAGGAACTATCACTACAGCCGTGCCTTACTGAGGAGGAGACACGGGCACAGAGAGGCCAGGGCACCAGGCCAGGGTCACACAGCCAGTGCACCGCACAGCCAGCATTTCAGCCGTGAGGCCTGGCCTTGGGGCGAGGCTGCGCCAGGGCTTGCCCTGCCCCCATGTCCCCAGCTTGCGCTTGGCCCGTACCAATCTCCTTGGCCAGTGCCAGGCCCTGTGGGTAGGTGATGGGCGCCAGCTTCTTCTCCTTCAGCTTCTCGATGGTCTCCTTGTCATCCCGCAGGTCCAGCTTGGTGCCCACCAGGATGATGGGCGTGCTGGGGCAGTGGTGCCGCACCTCGGGATACCACTGGGCGAGCAGTGGGCACAGGAGGAGAGTGGTGGGCACAGGGCACAGAGGGCACCAGTGGACAGGGTGTGAGTGGAGCCCAGCACGCAGTCCCAGCACAAGAGCAGGTGGAGATAAGGTGTGGGCACGAGGCGACACAGAGATAAGACACAGGCACGAGGTTGCACGGAAAGGAGAGAGGACAAGGTCACAGGAGTCCTGGTCCCCACCCCGACCCCTTGCAGCCCTGGCTAGCACCAGAGCTGTCCCTGCAGCAGCCTTTGCTGCCCCGGGAGGGCTCACATTGCCAGTTCCTGCCCCCACTCCCAGGCCACCGCCCGGTCCCCAGGTCCCTCTGCCCAGCTCACCTTGGCACGGACATTCTCGTAGGAGGCAGGGCTGACGAGGGAGAAGCAGATGAGGAAGACGTCCTGGGGATAGAGCAGGCCAGGGTTGCCTCGGGGCTCCAGAGGGACAACCCAGGAGTAGGGGGGTCCTGAGTGGCTCCGCCACCAGCTGCTCTGTCACTCAGGAAGCCAGGGCTTCTTCCAGAGACCCCCTCTCCCCCCCACCATGCCTGCGGGAAGTGCTTGGTGTCCCTTCTGCTGACAGCTCAACGGCGGGCTCACACGGGCTAGGGGCTTGCCAGGCCCACCTCAGAAGGGAACACAGGACCCCAACAGTGCCCTGTGCTACCCACCAGCCCCAGCCCTCTCCCGTCCCCCCGAGGGGGACAGCCAGGACCCCAGGTTTGTTGGCCACAGAGCCCTCTTCAGCCTCACAGCCTGGCTGCTACCTGCAGCCCCTGCCACACCCATGAGGCCGAGCTAGGAAGATGCATCCAGTGACAGCAGGGGACAGACAGGACTGAGAGCACAGCTGGGGTCCCGGTTCTGCCCAAGGCCTACTCTGACAGCTGGGTCTCAAGGGGGGGATCAGGGTTATCAGGCCACGATGGTCTCTAGGTGGGGGGCGCAGCGCACCGTCTGTGGGTAAGAGAGCGGCCGCAGGCGGTCATAGTCCTCCTGGCCAGCTGTGTCCCACAGCCCCAGGTTCACGGGCTTGCTGTCCACCATCACATTGGCTGAATAGTTGTCAAACCTGAGGGGCGCAGGAGAGACAGAGGATGCGGTCAGCTGCACAGCCCAGAGAACCCGGGACTCCTAGCCCAGGCCCAAGCTGTTCCACACAGGGCTAAGCCCCAGAGAGGGGCTGTAACTGGCCCCAAGCCTCACAGCATGACACAGTCCGTAGTTTCTCGTTACTGACTCATCCTATTTAAGTAGCTTTCAGTGGGAGGAAGACGTTAGCTCTTGGCCGCTTTTCTGCTTTCTTCTGTCCTAAGCGGGTGTGACCAAGGCTGAGCACTGCTCCCTCCAAGAAGAGCTCCACTCGCCTATCTGGCCACTTGGCTGGTCACTCACTGTTTGTTGAATGAATACTTGTCCCTGTCTTAGGCCGGGTCCCCCAGGAATAAATCTTGAGACAAGGAGGTGCGGAGCGGGGTATTTGAGGGGGAGCCGAGCAAGCCACAAGAGGGGAGCTGCTGACAGGAGACACGGAAAGGACAGTGGGTGGCCGAGAGAGGATGGGCTGGTGAGCTACTCGGGCCTGCAGGGCTTCCCAGGAGGCAGAGGGATCCTAGGCAGGTCCTCCCCAGAGAGGACAGGACGCAGGGACAGTTATCCACCATCCCCCTTCTCCAGCGGGCAGAAGGGCGCCCTGCGTGACACACAAAACCACAGTCACAAGCCTATGGAAAAGCTGACCAGGGCCTCAGAGTCCACAGGCACATCTGGGCAGGGGACAGAGGCCAGAGTAAGGGAGGCCTTGGAACGCAGCTGGCCCTGCACGCACCCCAAGGCAAAGGAGCTACTGGACAGGGAAAAACTGGGACCAGAGGGGCAAGTAACATACCCAAGGCCACCCAGCCAATGAGAGACCCAGCGAGGAGAGGAGCCTGTCTGACCCCATATCCAGAGCTCACACAAGGGCCCCCTGTGCCCCTCCCCCAGAGGCCCTGACTTCCTTGCTGTCCAGGCCTTCCCATCCCTTTCCACTCTTGGCTCCTATTTATGCTTCAAAAGCCTGCTTTCCCTCTGAAGACTCCCTGTCCCCACTCAGAAAGCACTCTGGGTCCCCTCCTAAGGTAAGAGGTTTGCCTTAACCTTGACCTTGACCTTGACCTTGAGCAGGCGTTTCCTGTGTCTGGCCCTGTGGGCTGGGCTGGTACCTGCTTCCCCTTGCCATCTCCCGCCCAGGTGGGGTGGGAGTTAAGCAGACTGAACAGAAAGTCTCCAAAGCCACCTCCTCCATGAACCCCAGCCAGGCTGCGGAAGCCCCTGTACATCAAAGGAAACCAGAGACCCCCCTCCGAGACACATGTGCCATCCCAGCTGCGGGCAGCCCGCATTTTGGGTTAGGTTTGGTTTCTTTTCGTTTTGTCGCAGTGCTGGGGTCCACCCCAGGGCTTCACAGGTGCCCCGCAAGTGCCCCAGCTCTGCAGAGCAGCTGACATCTGTAACAGCCCGGTTCTGCCCGGACTTGGGCCTGGTCACCCCTCAGTTCCTCCCTCGGCCCCGGGACCTGGAAACTCCTATGCCCGAGGCCCCTTGGCCCCGTGTGCCTTCTCCTCCCCCGCTTCCGGCCCGAGGAAGGGCTGACTCTTGCTCACCCCAGAGCCTGTCCTGAGCCCCCACCCAGCCAGCACTCCCTGCCAGTCAGCGTCCTCTGCAGCAGGTGCTGGGCCAGGCTTGCTCTCCTCTGCACCCTGATGCCAGTGAGGGGCCCGGTGCAGGTCTGCTGCACGTGCACCCCAAAAGTCACACACACTGCAGGGTTTCGGGAAGAAGGCCCTGTCCAGAGAGCCACAGCCAGGCATGCTGGGCAAACAAGTGTCTCAGGTTCCAACTAGAAAAAACACATCTGGGACGAGGTTGGGAGGCCAGGACACTCCTCTTCCAACTTCCAACCTGAGATGCTGGTTCTAGAGCCTCCCAAGATTCCTTGAGCCACTGGTGTCTGTGTCCTCTGGGTCACCCCAGGGTGGCAGGGCAGTGGCCCTGGTGAAAGGGCTGGGACCCTTAACAACACCACGCACCGACTCCAGGGTCAGGCCAGGCGAGGAACCTTTACATTAGGTCTTAAAGTCCTGTGTGACTCAAGACAGAAGGATCTTAAGTCACCCTATTATCCAAGTAAGGAAACTGAGGTCCCAAGAGTTCAAGTGACATTTCCGAGCCAGCCAGCGCAGCAATGCAGGAGCTGGGCTTCAAGATCTGCTCCTTCTGGGATGCACATCAGGGAGCAGACAAACTGCAGGTGGGTTCAGGCGGGGACACTGCCCAGGGACGGCTGCCCGAGGCTGGGAAGGACAGGTCCCCGAGAAGCCGCGTCCCAGGGTGTGACTCAGGCTGAGTGACCTGGCTTCTCTGAGCCGGACTCGCGTCACTGGGGAAAAAAATAAAACCCTGTCTCTTGCAGCCATTCCCACTGGGAGATGTGAGAAGCTGGGTGATCTCATTTTTGCTGTCCCCAAGTAGCCCCCGCTGGGCCCTTCTCTAGAGGACCAGGGACCAGACTCTGAGGGGACAGTAGCAGATGCATTGATGGTGTGTCACTCCTAGGGTCCCCTTTGCTTAGGAGGCCCTCTGAGGAATTCTAGAGGCCACCATGGCCAAGCCTCCCCCCAGCCCCCAGTGTTTTCCGGATGAAGACACTGGGACTTGCAGGCAGGAAGGGACCTGCCTGAGAGCTCCAGCCAGTTGGTGGCAGCAGCAGCCAGATCCTGTTGCCCAGCTGAGCAAAGCCATAACCTGTGTGGGGAGCAGCGGGGCCGTTCCAAGGCTTGAGAGAGAGCTGGGGACCCGTGGGGTGGAGGGGACTCGGGGAGGCCTGGTTCTGGCTGAGGTCTAGCCCTGACCCTGAATGGAGTGGAGGAGGGGCAGGTGAGAGGGGGCTCTGCAACCCAGTGTCACTGGGCCTTGCCCCAAGCCTCCCCTATAGAGGAACAGGTACACCACAGGGAATGCACAGACGGTGACATGGGAACAAAGGAGGACTGACCAGCCAGGCAGTGGCTTAGAATAGCATAAGGATTTGGGTCTCAAGCCTGGATGTCATACTTGCCCGGGGAATTCTGGGAGTGCTTTGCCATTGCTCTTAAGTGAGGGTCACAAAAGAAGGTGACAATAAAACACCTAAAGGAGCAGTGTGTGTTCCTGCTTACACAGCACGCCCAGCAGCCCACGGGGCAGTCCCAGCATTCCGAGCACCAGCAGCGTCCAGTC
>PVJX010018961.1:0-35654 GCA_004027295.1 Dolichotis patagonum
TAGTGGCCTCATTTTGTATATAGGTACATTAATCTGATATAAAATAAAAACCTATTCATTAACTGCTGACAATGTATTAGGTTGTGTGATTTAGGCTTTAGACTTTAAGTATTTAAAGTATTGTCTGGAAATAAGTAGAAGGTCCTTCCCTTGGGAACTTGCTAGAAAAGCAGTCTTAATTCTGTTGACTCAGAATTTAACCAGGTGCTCAGGGAGTTCTGGTTCACATTAAAGTTTTTGTAAGATTCACTATAGACACAGACCAGAATTAATCCTCATTATGTCCAGATAAAGAGGGGAAGAGCATATCTGCATTTTAGAGATAAGGAAACCAATGCATAGAAAATCATGGGAACTAAAAATTTAGAAGTTGGACAGTTTGCAACCTCCCACCTATTTTATAAGCATTTGATTTATATGTAAATTTTTAGGAGTCTACCTTGGAATAAAAAATGTTGACTAATATTGCGTATCAGGCTTTTTCAGTACTGAGTTTTGATATCCCTGATATTTTGCTGATTAGATGCGGTAAAATGTGACAAATGAGAACTTGCTTTGTTCTTGTTCTCATGAAAGGTGGCAATTGGGTGTGGGTGAGCAAGCTGATGAATGAAGAAGTTCATATTGTCTAACTTTACCTGAACCCTGTGCTTCCAGAAAGCAGTACAGTTAAGAAATACTCCAAAATTTATATGTTCCAGGAAACAACTTCTTGCAAAGAATCCTCTCTTCCTCTATAGGATTTAAGTAAGGCTGCTGGTCCACTTTTCCCTGAATCCAACTCCCAAACACAGATTCTTCTTCCTTTTGAACTGATGGAAAGGCCAGAGGCTGACCTTCCACTTCCCTGTTCTTTGTTTCACGTATGACTATCTGAGATTAGGACTACCTGTTCTTCTGAATTTAGCTAGACATAGAGACAGACATTTACTGTTCAGTTGACTGATAGAGACTTTTTGGGATTGCAAAATCACTGGACACTTAGCTTGCCCCACCTATAATTAGTCTACTCCTCCCTGAAAAAGTATAAGATAAACTACTCTGCAACAATTCGGGGGGCATTCGCTCTTTCGATAGCCTGCATCATGTTGATTTCCTCACTTATTTTTGCGTTGGTAGAGCTCATGGTCTTGGTCTATAGTGACTCAAAGTAGAGTCAATCTGGCAAAGATTACTTATTATTTGTTACTTCTGAGCTTTGTAGTGTCAAGGATAAGAAATGACAATTCTTTTGAAGCTTGCCAGGGTGTCTTTTTCCTAACTTCTTGTCATCTTTCCTCAGGTTCGGTAAATTTACAAAGCTCATATTTTCAAATACTCTATGGGGCCCAGGCCATCACCTGGCTTCATCTCCACTTACCTTAAATTTATACCTAGCTGGCTCAGCAGCCCCTGAATTTCCTGCCAAGATGCTGAACAGTGTTTTTTTTTGTTTTAATTTTAAAGACAATAAAACAAAAGAGGGCAGAAGAAAGCAGATCAGAACAGAACAACATAAGCAACACAACACTTTACAATAAGACAACCGGACATTAACAGTAGCTATCAAAATATCTCTTTCTCTGCTATAGTTGAGCATAGTTTCCAATACAATAATATCAAATATAACACAATAGTATAAAACCATTCAAGAGAATTAAACAATTACAAGACATTCTGAACCGAATAACTATGATCAATGGCTACTATAATATCTAATTTTCAATGAAAAGATTTGTTTATACTATCACATATGTTAAAATCCCAGTAAGACACAACATGATAGAACCGATGGTAATAGCAGAGTAGAAGCATGGTAGGACTTCTAAGGAATATGGTATTAAATCAGCAATGACTGCCATAATGTTTTGTTTTCTTCAAAACAGCTTTTCATACCATCACACATAATAAAGTCAAATAGAATAAAACCATTCCAACTGATGAATAAAAACATTGAAAGGCTTCAAAGCAATAAAATGGGAAATCATGATTACCATAAAATCTTATATACTCTTACCAACTCTCATACTAGGGAGACTATATGGTATTTACACATGTGAGTTTGGTTTATTTCGCTTATGAGTATGGTCTCAAGTTGTGTCCATTTATTTATAAATATCTCAATGTGATCATTCTTTATAGCTGAGTAGTACTCCATTGTCTAAAAATACCACAACTTTTTTATCCATTCCTCAGTTGATGGGCACTTAGGTTGTTTCCAAGATCTGGCTATTACAAATTGTGCTGCTATAAACATGGGTGCACATGTATCACTGTGGTATGATGTTTTCAGATCTTCTGGGAATATGCCTAGAAGTGCAATAGCTGGGTCAAATGGGACTTCCAAACCCAGCTTTTTGAGGAATGCTGAGCAGTTTCAAAAGTGTGGAAATACAGAAAGTGGAAATCCTCTACATGTCTAAGTGTGTCATGAGTTTGTAGAGCTATCTAACATGCGTCGAAAGGCTTTGCAAGAAGATTTATATTGCATGTTCTCATTCAACATTCACATTTCATTTAACAATATCATTTAGTTTCCCTGGAAGAATGCTTAATCTTTGATTTCAAAGGGTGTTATGAAAGAAATATGTATTTATTCAATTTCATTTGTCACACAGGGAGAAAAAACACTTCCCTATACCTTCCTAAAATTCATGCTTTCTACAGAACAGAATTCTGCAGTAGTAGAAGAAGAAGGTTTTCATTTGTTCTCTCTTCTACTTTTGCTTTTATATGAGCAATCTGGAGATTTGTAAAAGCTTGTCTAAACTTCCTTGGCATTACCTCTATTTGTTTTGGATTTGATATTAAATGATTAGGAAATAGAGAATAAATAAATAAAAAAGAAGTCCTTATTAACCAAATGATTGAGGTTTGATTTTTTTAAACATTAAAAATTGAAAGTGCTATTTGATAATTTTTTCATAGGGAGGATAGAATGTACTTAATAAATTCAAATCACAAACTATTTTTAGGTTCTTTAAAATGGGAAATAAGTGATTTACAGAAATTGAGATACTAAGACTTATAAAGTATCATTTCTGAAAAACTCTATAAAACTATTACTAGAATTCTTGTAACCACACGTGTCAAAATATAAATCTTTATGAATATAGGCCTTTTCTACATGTGGACTATTTAGAAAAACTATTTACTAATTCTCAGTCATCTCACTGCCTGCCACACCTTTTCTACTGTAGTTTCAAGTTTTATTTTCGTATCTGTATTTTCTAGCTTGCCTCTGGAGAACAATTAGAACAAATTTACTGAAGATAATTAAATGGTTGCAATAGATTTCAGAGGTAGCAAAAATAACATCAAGTAAAGTAGATCTTTCTGCACTATAGCAACAGAGTGGTTGAATTTTGAGTCTGAGCCAATTATGTTATTTTTGTAGTATGAATATACAATTACATTATTGAGAAATTATATTTATTACTCACAAACTTATTTCTTTACTATGAAGCAATGCATAGGATCTTAAAACAATTTCACTTTTTTCTAAATTATTTATAGATTGAGTTAGCCTAAGATCAAAATAGCAGCATCATTTATGAAATAACTCCATTTCCATATTCATCTTTAAAAAGAAGTATAAAGTCAAGGTCCACTGTGATACCAAACTTACCAGGAAAATAAGTTTGATTTAATTGACCTTGTCTATGTTTTATAAATGCAAAACAACTTATTTTTCATTAAATATTCAACAAAATAAACCTTATGACATTTAAAGACATACAAAAAAGGCATTAAAATAATATAGAAATGACATAACATGCACCCAACACCCAGTGTAGGAAATAGAGTTTTACTTTTATGTTTGAAACCCTTGTATTCTATTTCCCAATTGCAACTCCTTCTCCTTTGGAAGAAACCCTGTCTTACTAAGTTTAATTACTGATAGATATTGTCATGCATTTATCTTTCATGTGTGGATGTATCCCTAACTAATATCATTTTGTATATCTCTTGAACTTTACTTAACTAGTATTTGTGTTAGTCAGCTTTTTGTTACTGTCACAAATACCTCAGATAATCAACTTTAAAAAAAGAAAGGTTTATTCTGGCTGATTTGGAGGTTTCTGTCCATGTTTGGTTAGTCCCATTGTTTTGGGCCTGTGGGATGCCATACCTCTTGATGCCAGCATGTAATAGAGAAAGCTGCTCATTTCATGATAACCAGGAAGCAAAAAGAAAAGAGAAAGAGACGGCTGTTCTACAGTCCCTTTCAAGGGAATACCTGGAGGGACCTAAAACCTTCTGTTAGGTGCTGTCTCTTAAAATCACCACCATATTCCAATAGCACAAAGGCCAAGCTTTTAACATATGAGCCCCTGGGAACACTCAAGATCCAAACTGTAGCAATAATGCACAGTATGAAACCACATGCAACTTGTATTTAGTTAGCATTATATTTATGGGATCCTCCTCTTTTGAGGCACGTTACTCCTGAGCATTTCTTTTAACACTCGCACTGTTCCACTCTATGAGGATGCCATAATTTATTTCTATTTTTAACTTTATTCCTCAGTTGTTTTCCAAAGTTGTTTCAATTTCTGTATGATTTACACATACCAGTAAATAAATGTTCTTATTGTTATACATCCTTGCCAACAGTTGATACTGTCAAACTTTTCTTTTTTGTAAGTTTTATGTGTATGTTAATTATTAATTTAATTCAATGTCTTATATAAACTAAAATTTTAAGCAACTAAATGACTTCAATTTTAAGCAACTAAATGTATACTTTGGAACTGAAGTACAGTCCCTAGATCTGTTAGAGAAGGAGTCAGTGAAACTTTTCCTAAAAAGCCACTTAGCAAATACTATAAAACTTTTGAGTTATAAGGTCTTGGATACAACTACCCAACCCGGCCATTGTAGTTCAGAAGACAAAATGCAAGCAAACAAGCATGGCAGTGTTGCCATAATATTTTATTTACAAAAGCAGAAAGCCTACATTCCAGTCATGGAATGAGAAAATAGTTGTCACAGATACCAGGAAAAAGCAACAAGATTGATGAGCATTGAGCCAGACTTTGCCACAATATTGTAGAGTTAAATACATTGGTATTTAAAAATATTGTTGTGATTTTCATATTTGTCACCTGAAGAATCTGAAGACCATTCAGCTAGGTCCTTTTTTCTCCTCAAAATGGTCACTTCTGTTGAGTTGTAGATTTCAAACAAAAAATTACTTTTTTCCCCTTCCCAACCAGAAGGACTGAAGAAAATTAGACAACTAAGTCCCAAAGATGTAAATAAGTATCTTCATTCAATGAATTCCTTCATTTTTTAATACTTTTCAAGGTTCAAGGACAGAAATGCTGGAATAAAGTTGAGGCACATTCTTTTTCTTCCAGTATAGACTTATTGGCTACATTTTGTACTTTTCTTTTTTGATTCCTCAACTCAGTCACACACAGCAGTCTAAATTGTAGTAAGTGCCAAATGATTTGATTCCAAGTTTCTGAGGCATTTTCAGCATTTGTATTATTCTAAATGGCATGTCTAGGATGTTCTTTTAGTTCTTGGAATGAGGTATACTGTGGGTTTAGGATTATTACAAATGTATTATCCTTCAGCAGAGATAATTTCTCCAGCTCTGGTTTCTAACCTTCTATGAAGTATCATTCTATTTCATGTTGGGCAGAGGAATCTACTTCTTCATAAACTGGAAGCATAGAGGACTATGAAGACTATATATTCTACATCCAGATATGTTTCTTTTTATGTAATTATATGAATTACATACAGTTTATGTAAATCCTTATGCTTGCTTCACAATGAAATGAATGTCACTGAGTTCAAAGACCTTCCCAACAAGTATTAAATTGTTCATGTGTAGTAGTGTGAAATAAATTTGAAAAGATGGAAATTTTCAGATGGAAATTTGATGGAAAAGAAGATCAAATATTTAAGATTTTCAGATGGAGATTTGATGGAAAAAGCTAAAAGAATCAAATATTTAGGATGAATAGTGTATTGCAAGTAAAATGTAGGTCTTTTCACTCTGCTGTTTATTGAGTTATTGCTACTTATGTTGTGGTAGTCAGAGAGTGGAGGTTATGATGTTAGATTTGCTATAAGTTTATCCACAGCCCAAGGAGGTATTATAATGCTGATTACTGGAGATGAAATTAAGATCCAGTATCCCATCCATCATCACAAAGTTAGTAAGTTATGGAAATGAGGCTCTAATCCAAGTTTTCCTTTCAAGTTGTTAGTAACACTTTTAGCACCAAAACTACCTCCACAGGAATGGCATCCAACGGCCGAAAACCATGTTAACAATTTAATTTAATTTAAGCCTTGTGTACTGGCTTTGCATTCTATTTTCTCCATAGCTTACTAGAATGTTGTAAGATTCAATCCTTCACAAAGTGATTTCATACTTTATCCCTCTGTGGAATCTCTACCCATAAAAGTTGTTGTTGATTGAGGCATCACATTGTCTGAGAAGATTTATGTTTTATTCCATTAGAAATAAGAAATGAACTATTGATCAAACAAAGCAAAATGAAATATCACTTGAGGGACTGAATAATGTGATGAGTTTTCCAAGAGATGATTTAGATCTCTTTGCTCCAGTTTTAATAATACAGGAAAAAAATCCCATCTCAGCAAGTATATAGTGGAAACAAACAATTAATGGGATATACAGAAAAATGTCAACTGACAAACAACTCACAGCATTGCTTCATATACTCAAAGCACCTATGTGCTTTAGTTTTTAGATGAGTTAACAGCATTGAAATTGTTTAAACTTTCTGAAGCTCAGTTTCCTCTAACGAAGAATAAGAACAATAAAGTCTGTTTTTCTCATCTCTTGGGGTTCTGAGTGTAAAAGGAAGAGCAAGAGCCCTTGCTATGAGTTTTGCTATGCTCACACTCTCGGGGCAGAGTCATCCTTGCTGAGTTAGGGTGAGGAGTTTTATACAGTTCTGCAGATGCTAAGACCCTTGGTTAGCCTTCTCAGGGGAGAACAATGACCTGTCATTTCCCAGCTTAACCTTCCTTCAGGTAGCAATGCCTGTAGGAGAAGAAGGTGCCATGTGGAGACTGATTTCAACCAAAGTCAGAGAGAGAGAGAAATACCACTTCAGCTCAGATGCTTTCTAACAAGTCCAGCGAGCCCCTTTATGCTGAAGAGAGTTTTTCTCATTTACAATCTATCTCCCAAAGTGGAGGCACACAAATCTCTCCTACCTCCACCACTTAAAATGATTTATTGCCCTACAGGGTCTATTTTTCCTCCTTAGCAGATGGAGGAAGGCAGGTTTCCACCAAGGAACTCCAAAGGGGTGTGTGGGACGCCCTGTCCCCTGGGTCACACTCCAACTATGTTCTTGATTCAGAACACTTTTTCCAAGAATGTGAATAATTTTGACTTTTCTTTGTTCCTTTTATGTATTTCTACACAAAGTCTTGATGACCTGGTTATATTCCTCTGAAATCATTGACTTCGCACGCTCCATTTGTATGCTGACCTCGGTATCTTTCCTTCCTTTGATGCCATACACTCCCTAGCAGAGCTACGCGGCCTACTTATACTAAAAAGAGCGTGAGTAAACATGAGACCCTGCATAAATATGAGAGTGCAATTGTTAGATTTAGGCTGCTCATTTCAATCCTAAAATATTCGCAAATGAAAAATGAATTGTTCTAGGACTACATCTCAGCTTTCTTGTCTCCAAGGTATTGCTTTTACATTTGTGTTGCTTTTAATGTTCTCTTTGTCTTTTCAATTAAGTTTTAAATTCTACCAACTGTGATATTCAGACTTGCCTGTATACATTCCCTGAATCTCCCAAACCTGGCATTTATTGTTTATGGAATTCATTTATTAATTTACTTGAGAATTGCCCTGCAGTATTACTATTGCTTGCTCTCTTGCCACTTGCTCATGTTTCATTTTGGTTAGAGTCATTGTACTGTCACTCCTCTCTGCCTAAGATTTTAACACCTTGAGAACAGGAACAACTAATTGAACTTCAAAGTAATCCCACCACCCCCAGTCCCATGCTTCGGTTTAGGGCACCCTCAAGGAATCATGCCTTGTAGTTCTTGTTTTAAAGGGTAGAATATAAATGCTTTGTGTATTTTATAAAATGAAATTATATTGTTATGTCTTTAACTATTTCTAATTCTTTTACTCTGAACATGAAAAACTTTAAGATTTACTTTTTGAATTACTGAGGTAACAGCACAGTTACAATGATGATGATGATAGTACATGGCAGAGAATAATTGCGAGAATTCAGTGATCATGTCCTATGTATCACACATATTACATGAGTTTATATATAATATGATGTGTATGTGTATAGGTCTGTGCTTTTTCCTTTGTTCCCAGCACAAAGTATCAGAAACCCTTGGATGATGATGGAAGTTGTCTTTTGTTCCTCATGTCAAACCACTTTTCACTCTGTTTGAGTTTATGCTAACAGGGTACGTTAGGCAGGGCTCCTAGACAGCCTCTAGCCGGTGACCAGAAAAGCCATCCACGAGATTAGATGGTCACAAGTTCCAGACGTGCAGATCTACTCCCTGAGAGTTGGGAGATGGACAGACATTGAGTTTAATTAGGTGGCTACTGATTTAATTAATCGTTCTTACATAATGAAACCTCGATTGTGAAGTCAGGAGCTTCCTGGTTGGTAAACACATTGCTGGACCAGAGAGGAGGCAGATCTCAGCGCCATGGGTACAGAAGCTCCTCTGCTCAGGACTCTTTCAGGTTTCTCCAAATCGTGTGTTTCTTCATTTAGCTGTTTATTTCCTTAAAGAAAATGCTCAATGTAAATATAATGTTTTCTTAGGTTCAATGCATCATTCTGGTCAACTACTGAACCTGTATGGTTATGGAAAGACCCCAGATTTGTAGCTTACTGAGCACAAGTTTGGATGGCTTGGTGACCGTGGGGCCTTTATCTGGCATTTAGAGTGACAGGTAGTCTTGTGTGCTCAGGCCCTTTATGGGTCTGTGCTAACTTCAAGTAGTCAGTGTGAGAACTGAATTGAATTTTGGGATGCCCACATGATGTCAAAGAACTGGTGTTGGAACATGCATGCAGAGGGTTAAGCACTTCTCATTTCAGCTTCAGTTAACCCATGAGTTAATTGTGGTTATCACTATGCTTCCATACAGGTTAGAAGGTTGATCCACAAAAAGAGAGGCTTCTCCAAGGTTGGAGGCTCGATTTCTTGAGGTCAAAGTCCAAATAATGATCTAAATTGTGATGTTATGCTCAAGTCTGCAGTCATAAGCTAGGGATAACCCACTTGATCATGGGGGAGGATGAGATTCAATGGGAAAATAACAGTATATTGAGCACCTCTTATGCTCATCTGTGAATCCTTTTGGCCTCACCTCTTAGTCGACCTGCTACTACAGTGATGAGTTCAGGGCATGATTTGAACAGATGTGAGAAGGCAGGTCTCCCTCAGATCACTGTGTCCCTTTTGTGGAAATACTCTTTGGAACTTCTCAGCACCTAAATAGTATCCTAGATAAGTAGAATGAGTCCTTGATTAATGACGGATGGAAGCCAACAGGGCAGAGGATGCTTCCCTCTTTTGTCCCTGGAATATGTCTCCTAAGACTCTTTAGAAATACTATGAAAATGGCAACACAGATCAATGGGCTTCTGCTGAATTCGATGCTCTTAGGAAACTGATTTCTGGAGAAAGTATTTTGAAGCTAATATAAAAATTTCACATCATGAAACTTTCTTTTTAAACAATGCCTTGAACTAGAAACATTTAAATAAGGAACAGTAGGGCAACTGAAAAATTAATGCCAATATAGAGTGTTTATTAGAATTTATGGGAAAATCAGCAAGAGGAAATTTCTGAGTGGATATGATACCATTTTATCTGAGTTTAAACTATATTTTATTTTATGACTGAGAATTTATAACAAAAATATTGGCTAAGTTATCACTAAAACAAGAAAAATCAATGACCAGATCATATTGATGTTTGCATCCTAACTATTTGGCATCTGGCACATAATAGAAACTTAATGAATGTGCGTTACATGAGTGGAATCTTAAAACTAGTGAGTGAATGTTTTAGGGGGTTGATTACAGCCACTAAAATATAAATGTCTGTGTTCCAACCTTGAGTACCTGTGAACGTGGCTGTATTTGGAGATTAGGTTTCTGTATGTGCCATTAAGTGAAAGATTTCACAGATTAAATCACCTTTGATTAACCATGTGTGCCCTAAATTTAATTACAAATGTCCTCAAAGGATACAAAAAAAAAAAAAAAAAAAAAAAAAAAAAAAAAAAAAAAAAAAAAAAAAAAAAAAAAAAAAGGACAACAGAAAGTTAAGCCATTTGAAAATCACAGTGAAAGTTGGAGTTCAGCTTCCACAAGCCATGGGACCCTGGGAGCCATCAGAACCAGGAGGGGGCAAAGGAGAATTTCTTCCCTACAGCCTTTGGAGGGAATGGCGCTACTGACAGCTTGATTTCAGAATTCTGGCCTCCAGACCTGTGAGAAAATACATTTGTATTGTTTTAAGCCAAATTTGTAGCAACTTGCTGTGGAAGCCTTAGGAAAGGAATACAGAGATATGGAAAGAAAACAAAACATGACAAGAGCTACTGGAAATCGCCAATGATTTAAACCATAAATCAATTCAATAAATATTTTTTGAGCATCTTCTATGTGGTAGACACTACTCTAGGAGACATTGGTGAGCAAAATATACACAGGGCCTTGTACCTATGCCACTTAGGCTTTAGCAATATTTTGGCCAGGGAAACCAGTTCACTGATGTTCCTTTCACTAAGGCGTGCTTACATCTGTGCCTACATCAGAAATAACTGTTAAAAACAGCTCACGGTGCTGATACCACTCATGCAATAAAAATGGAGCAGCATCTGGGGTAGCACTTCCTCTCCATAGAGGATGAAAGCTCTGCATTTCCAGATAAGAGATATTATTTTTTAATGAGGATAATGGAAGAAAGACATTTGGGATTTGATGACCTTCAGATTTCTCTTTAGCTCTTGGGTACAGTAGAACTGCCCACGTGCCTGCAGGGGAACATTGATCTTCTATGAGCCAGCAGAAAGGGCTCTGCTGAAATGGAACAATGTTTCAGCTTGGAGAAACCTCAAGGGAATTTTCCCCAAATTTTTATACAAATACTTTAAAATGTTTCTAAACCTTTGACCGGTGCCATAGATAATCTGGCAAAGAGAACCAACTGACCACCAGACAAATGAACCTACAACAAACCATGATTTAAAAATGCATATATATTTAGATTTGTGTTTTTGCTTTGTTTTGTTTTTTTTGAGATGGGGTCTTACTATGTAATGCAGGATGATCTTGAACCCTTGGCCTCAAGCGATTCCTCTACCTCAATTTTGCAAGTAACTAGGATGACAGGCATGTATCACTATACCCGCCTACATCTGTGTAATTGTGAATGTGATATTCTATTGCTTTTCATGCTATAAACTTAATTAAATGACTTTAACCAATATAAACTTAGCCCAACATAAATTTGTGCTCAAGTTATTTGGGTAGAATACACCACACCAATATTTCATCATATTTTACAAAATCCTTTTGGCTTCTAAGTGCTCTCTCTAGTGCTGCAACATTTCTGAGGTTGCTGGATTTGTACCAATTAGCAGAGTAAAGCTCTGAAATGTTGGACAGCCAAATCAGAGGAAATCAAATCTTGTAGAACTAATAATTTCCGCCTACAGACAGATCAGAAAGCATCTTTACATTTCAATATGTCAGTATTGTATCTTAACTATTTACCCCAGATTCAATTGGCAAAGAAATGAAATTAATCAGAAAACAGTCTTCTAAATTGGCGTGTGCCACTTTACTAAATGACAATGAGCCCTGTGGCCAGCATGTGGTGAAAACTTCTGATTCCTCAGCTTCTTGAGCCCTTGGATGGGTGTGTGTTTGTGTGTGCATGCGTGCATGTATGTGTGTATGCATCTGGGTTGAATGCAATTCTTTGTTTAAAGTTGTATTTTTATACAGCACATTCTCTGATTCCAAGCCAACTACTGTCACTGTCTCTTAACCAGTTTTTTTTTTCTTTTTGAGACAGGGTGTCATTATGCAGTTCAGGCTGGTCTTAAATTCACTTTGTAGCCTAGGCTGGCCTCAAACTTGCAATGATCCTCCTGCCTCTGCCTCCTGAGTACTGGGATTATAGGCATGTGCCACCCTGCCTGGCTTTCAACAGATTTTTAATTTAACTATTGAATTTCCTAAAATGGATACAGATTGTCTTGTATGGGTGATTTGAGGGATTTTTCAAAATTAAATTGACTCTAAACCCAAAAAGAGAAAGAAGGGTGATGGAGAAAGTATTTGTTGAACCTTGCAGAAACAGACAAAAATATGAAAAATGCTGACTGTAGCCTGAGAAAATAGCTTAACTGCAATCCCCTGCTTCTAGAGAAATGCAAGAATATAAACATTTATTGTTAGGTTGATAAATTTTGGGCTAATTTCTTGGGCAACGATAGATGGCTAATACCAGTAACACAGCTTTGAAGATGATAATGTGAGGTCTCTACTATTGAAGACCTTCAAGTAGTTTCAAATTAAGACAGGAAAGATAGAAAAAAAAACCTATAGAGTAATGTGAAAAAGACTGTAATAGTGAGCTAAATAGTATTTAGGGGAGGAAATGGTATGTTCTATTCATGATCACTACAGAACTATATATACTCTATGAAACAAAGAATTGTTTGCCCACGACGAAAGTCCCCTACTTTGGGGGAAATACACAAAGGATGATTTCCCAAAGCAGTTCAAGTAATACAAGGATGAAATGGAGGAGAGGAGGAAGAGCTGGGATGTGCAAAGGAAGCCTATGGCACTTAGTGATTGCTTGAGTCATGAGTGCTTTGTACACATTGTGTTATTTGACATTTACCCCAATTCTGTGATCTAGGTGTAATTTTCTTTACCCTATTAATAGGCACCAGATAGTGAGGCGATCCAATAAGTGGTGGAACTAGAATTTGAGTACATGGGTTGTTGGATGCCAATGCTCAGTTTTGTTCTACTGCATTGAATTGTTTTCTCTTATTCCCCCAATTTTCATTTTGCTCTGTGGAGTACTAAGGCTTGAAAAGTGTTTCCTTCTGAAGGATTCTACAGGATTTGACAAAGCTCATCACTAAAGCTATGCTAAAAGTCAGAGAGTGCTGTGAAATTTCTTACTAGTCAACTGCTACCAGACAACTGTTACAGTTTCATGGGGATTGGGCAGGGTTTTCAGGAATGATCAGGAAATAAATAATGGATAAACGATAAATTTTCTTCTTCTTATTCCTTAACTTTACAGATGAACAATACTTTTCAGTCTTATTTAACTATCTTGAGGTACTCCAAATAGAAATATTCACTGTTATCATCAGCTTGACAGATATGATTATGTTCAAATTTTGAAAATCCTTTGAGAAATTAAGAATAAGCATACGATATTTCTATTCTAAGAAAAAAATATTAATGGCTGACATTTCTTAGGGAATATACATTTCAGTATGTTTCCCATTGCTCATTATTTGTGACCTATAGTGCTGTAAAATTAGACTTGCAAAACTGAGCTGAAAGAAAAATTGTTATTACCAGGTGAGGAATGGTTAGAAGTTGGCCCTGATAATTGTGCTGCTGTAGTAGAGTGCTGTTTACTTAATGTTTTAACCCATTTTGTCGTGCTTGAACAGAATACCCCAGAGTGGGTCATCTACAGAGAAAATATATTGGCCCACAGTTCTGAGAGGTGGATTTTCAAGCACCAAGGTACCAAAGTGTGGTGAGAGCCTTTTTGATGTCACGCCCGGGCAGAAGAGACCACAGCATGGGAGTACTGATAGTCCAAACTTGCCCTTCTATGCCAACATTAATCCTACCCAGGCAGGCAGTGCGTCCTGAGCTAATAGTCTCTTTCAGGTCTTAATTCTGTTAGATCACAGCCTGAGCTTTAGAGGGGACATATACGCAAACCAACCACAGCACTTCTGTAGTTTGAGAGCGCTGAAATGTTACCTTGAAATGGTTCCTCCATGGTTTTGCTTCACAGTGTGTATGACTAGACTCATTCCTTTTGTTTTCTACAAAGTCTAGTCCAGAATGGACATAGGAGATGATCAGGAAACAAAACCACAGATAGAGGTCCTTTCTGAAAATGTATCACAATCTCCTTTAAGAATAATGAAAATATACCTTCCCCATACATTCCATCTCCAGAGAAAGGCAACTAATATCATCTAGAGACAATAAAATAAAAAAGCAACAGAGATGAGCAACAGCTGGGAGGAAAAAAAGAAAAAATGAAAAAAAAAAAAAGCAAGTGTCCTGCTTTCTCTAGGCAAGCTCTCTAGCACTGAGCTATACTTCCAGCTCCCTGGTCCTGCTGTTTGAAAGAGATTTCCATTGATTTTATGATGCGGCTGGAGGGTACTAGGAGGAACTTAATGGCAAAGGGACTGCGAAAAATTTAGGAATGTGAAAAATGTAAAATCAAGGGTAAATGTAAAATATTTAACAAATAAGCCTGTGTGGGCACAAGTCAATGGCTCTTTTTACTCTATTCCAGTTAACTCTTTCAGAAGCTGGCTGATTCTGAGAGTTTTAGCTGACTGACAAGGATAATCTGAAGATTATATAAGTGTCTGAGAGCTATGGCTAGTTTCCAGTTGTTGCTGGAATATTACAATATTTTAATGAGCAATGAGTATTAGCTGAAACTCAACCCTGAGTATAAACAAGATAAAACTCTATCAAAGTTAATTTTTTTGAATTGGGGTCTAAGTAGTATCTGGGGTGAAGGGTGTAGAGCAGTGGTAGAGTGCATGCTTAGCATGTGGGAGGCCTTGGACTCAAGCCCTGGCGCAGAAGAAAGAGAACAAAACTAAGAACATGGCATAGTGCCTATCCTTTTTTAGTAAGTGGCACTAGAGAGTCCATGAAATTTCCCAGATATCTGTAGTTCACCCCATTTCTAGTGACTGTAGGAGATATAATCTCTGAAGAAATAACATAGACTGGATTAGTCTAGATTGGTATTTTAAAATCTTGCTCGAATATCATTTCCCAACATTAATGAACTGTGTAAATTTATTTTATCTGTACATAAGGCTCTGAAGGAAAGAGTCACGAGCTACTTTTCTTGAAAGTGTGATCAACAGATGTTGGTTAACTTCTCAGTGTAAGCTAAAGCCCTGCATGAAATATATTTTCCCTAAAAAACAACCCTCAGAGCAATTTGAGAATGCCAACTCTTTTCTCCTCTTTGGTTCATGACATTGACTGTGTCTGCTTTTGGGAAAGGTTGACCTTTTGAAGGGCAGCTGAGTTTGTGTCAATCAGCAGGCAAAGTGAAATAAGTTTTCTTTTATTTTACACTAAGGTGGTGTAGCACCAACCTGAAACATGTTATTCATGTTTTTCTCCTACTGTGTGACACTTGAAAGTGAAACTGAATGTCAGGGATAAAGATGTCCTGCAGATTATAACTAGGTTCCCATGGATTTGTTGGAGATCACACAATTGAAGCTTTTGACGGAGGTGCGGGGAAATTGGTACAGATCTACTGTTCCCTAGCTATCCCCTGCTGTCCCTCCCTCGCTCTATCATGTCCACTCATAACTTACGTAGCATTCATCTGGATTTTTACATAAGCTTAAAGACAGTTCATTTGCAAATGTATTACAGAAAAACTTTTCTTTAGAAAAGATACAATTCACGACTTTTCATGCAAGTGTAAAGTGGGCATGTGTCAAAGGTTTTATTTAATGCACTAATTAATGAGAGACTTGATAAGATGTTACAATCAGCTAAAACAAGAACCCAAAGAGAAGGCATACATATAGGCTATCAGAAATGTTGAAATACATTTGAATTTGTTTAATTGGTATCAGAATGACTTCTTCCACATCAGGAAAAGAAATTTGCTGAACTTCCACCATATTCATTTGCACATTTGTGGGCAAGGATCATATGCATTACTCTTTTTTTTTTCATAGCAGCATTATAGATAGTAATCAAAATGTAGTAGCAACCCAGAGGATCACCAACTGATAAATGCACAAACAAAACAGCGTTTATCTGTACAGGGGAACACCACCTTAACCTTAGACAGGGATCAGTACTTATTCTGCTATATTATGGATGAATCTTGGGAAAACTGAGCTACATCAAAGAAACTGACCCAGAATGCTGTATGTCTCACAGTTCCATTCCATTTCTATGACTTGTCCAGGTTAGGCAAATCCATAGAGCCAGATGGTGGTCAGTGATTAACAAGGGCTGGGAAAAATGTAGAAATGACAGTGGATGTTAATGGATATGAGTTTTCTTTTGGAGTGATGACAATGTTCTGAAATTAAAAACTGATAATTGCATGATGATTAATCGTTCTTGTACTTTTCAGTTTCTCATAATTTACCAAATTGTAAAGAACCTAGATAAAATGAAAGGTATAGAGACCTAACAGAATCAGATAACCTGACAACCTGGAAGGGTATTTTAGACCATGCCTAGTTTTTCATTAAAAACATCCAGTAATTTTTAAAGGATTTTTAGTAGTTTACAATTTTTCCCTAGAGAAGAAAACCCAAGTAAAACTATGTTTGCATCTCTAGGATTATATAAAACAGAAAAGGCAATAGTGTTCTCCTCTCGCTTCTTTTTGCCAAAAGCAATCAAAATAGAACAACAGATGGACCAAGGAGCAGACATTTGAGAGCTGGGGAAATCAAATGGAAAGAAAATCAAGCTTTAAAACACACTTTGCTTAATCATTGTCCTTACAGCTTATTACTTTGTGTTCCACATTGTGGAAAATTTTAAGAGAAAAATGCTAAATGGTCCAAGCTATCTGAAGCTCCTTGTTTTCATTTTATAATCTGTCCAACAGTTTGGAATATCAGGAAAAGTGCCACGAATGGAAAACCTTGGAGAATGATGTAACAGTCATGTGACTGGGCTCAATGCAAAGACTAGGAGATACCACACTACATCATCTTCCTATTGAACTTTCTTACCTTTTGTCCTTCCTGCAAGGTTCGAGGCCTACTAACTGTCCCTCAACATTTTCATGCTCATTTTTTCTCCAGAAGCTTCTACGTGGGGTAGATCCTCCTCCTACTTCCCTATCTTTTCATTTTTGGTTCTCATGAAGACTCATGTCATCTTCTCAATGTCCTTTGTCTCTCCACTGGAAGTTTCAGCACATTAGTACCCTACCATAGTAAACAAACCAAGTGAGCATGAGTCCCTTTTTCCCTAGAAGGATACAAAGAGGGCTCATACAAGAATATTTAATTTGTTATTTTCTTTCATGCAACATTTTATATCAAACACAATGGTTAAATATCTTTGCTATATTTCTTGGACTAGAAATAGCTACCACACTATAATTTTAAATAGGTATATCTTAAATGTCAATGATTTTGCTTGACCTTTGTAAAAAAGGATTCCTACGCTTTTTCTCAATGCCAGCAGGGATTCCCCTCAACACTCCTAAAATTCAGTGAGGCTAAAGAATTGTGTTGGTTTGCTAGGGCTCCATAACAAAGTACCATTGACTAAGTAGCTAAAGCAACAGAAAATTCTTTTCCTCACAATTTCAGAAGCTAAACTCCGAGGCCAAAGTGTTAGCAAGGTCAGTTTGACCGAGGCTTCTCTTGTTGGCTATTTTCTTCCAGTGTGTAAGATATGATTAAAAACATACAGTGATAATTTAAGTTTTATAAATTTATTATAGAAAAAGATGCATTGCTGTTAAACCTCCTTATAATACCTCCCCTTACACACATTAATTCCACTGTTCTTGCCATTTTCTGGAACAGCTCTGCAAATCTTCTTTTGTCAGTGTCTTTAGTTGCACTGTTGTGACCTCCTTGATGTCTTGCATCAATGCCAAGCATTTACCTTTCACGATCGTTTTTATCTTGGAGAAGAGCCAGAAGTTGCATGGTGCCTGACCTGGTGGTTGAGGATACAGTAAATTTTTACCAGCCCACCTCTCTGTCAAGTGGCAATTGGCAGCAGCATTTGTTTTTTGTTTTTTGTTTTTGTTTATTTCTTTTTTAGTACCGCTTATCAAACTCATGACCTTGTGCTTGCCAGGCAGATGCTTATGCCACTGAGCTAAATCCCCAGTGGCAGCAGTGTTTTTGATCATGCGTCATAAAGACACTTTAGAGCTAGAAACTTTAGACACATAATAACTTTATAAATGTTTTTCAGTCCAGATATCTATAGTTGATCTAAATATTCCTACAAGTCATCACAACAATTTTTATGTGAACTTTATTGAAATATAACTTATGGAGCATATATTTAACTAATTTAAAATGTGTAATAATCAGGGGCTGAGGATGTAGTTCAGTGACAGAACGCTTATGTATCATGCAGGAGACTCCTAGAGGTGCAAAAGAAAGTATAATAGCCACAAGCATTTATGTGTGCAATATGGAAAACTGCTTTGCATTTTGTATGTAGATAAATCACACTTTGTGGTCACTCCACAAGATTGACATTACTGGCATTTATTGCTGAGAACACGAGGCTCAGAAATGTAACTCAGTTCCTCAAATTTCACAGTTGATAAAAAATGAAGTCTATCCAGTTCTAAAAGTCAAGCCCTATGCTCTATACCACCTAGCCTCTCCTTTTTATATAGAGAAACATATTCCATGTGTGGAAATTAAACAGCATAAATAAAACAAAGTAAATCACTTGTAATCCAATTACTGAGCTAATCACTTATAATCATTTTGGAATACACCCTTGCAGTTGCTTTCTTATTCACAAGATTAAGGTGGTATAGCTTGATCTACTTGGTCTGTTGTAACGAATTACCACAAACTTACAAACCAAGCACTTGTTCCTGCAGCTCTGAAGGCACCAACAGATTCTAAGTCTGGTGAACAAGTATGTTCCGCTTCATAAATGAAAGAAAATGACAGAGCTCTCTGGGGTCTTTTATGAGGGCACTCACCCCGTTCTCAAGAGCTCCATCTTCATAATCTAATAGCTTCTCAAAGTCCTTGGTGGCTCATACTGACACTTTGAAGGGTGGGATCTCAACATATGAATTAGAACACAAGCATTCATTCCATTCAGAATGCTCTGAATACCTGAGTTTATGACTTTATAAACTCAGTTGTACAGAAAGGTGTCATTTATTTTCTTTTAATAGAATTGTGTATGTCTCTAACCTTCATTCTACCAGGTTACCAGTAGATTGTATCTGTGTAAACATTAGGCTCTTGACCTTTGTTAGGGCCATTTTAAGGAAGTGAGAGACTTCTGCACAGCTGGACACAGGGGGAGGCCTCTGATTTTCAATCTAGCACGGCACCCTCAGTCACTGTCTCACTGTCCTGTGGTTTAGGATGTCAGAGAATCTGTGTTTCAAGGTCCAGAATAGTACAGAAAAATTTGCTTTATAAAAGACAACACTCAGCGCTTAGTACTTAGCTGAGCTTTCCTCTGAGATCCTCCTACACACCAGCTTACTGTAAGGCCCTGTGCACTGTCACCTAGTCTGGGCACCTTTTCTTTTTATCTGCCTGTCACTCTGTCACTTCCACGATTCCTTCTCATGGTATAATTCTGTTAGCTTAAACTTTTTAAAAAATGAGAGCTAAAAAGGAAATATGTGCAGTTGGGGATGAGAAGATTAAAGGACTTACTTTTTGAGAAAGATTTCTATTTATTGATCTGGTTATCATTTGCAAAATCGGGATTATATTCTACCTGATGTGTTTATTCAATCTGGCAATTCAATTAGTTTTTTTATTGTTGAGTTTTAAGACTCTTTGTTTTATTTTGGATACAAACTCTTTATTAGGTAGGTATTTTGCGATTGTTTTCTCCCATTCTGTCTTCCATTCTCTTAACAGTGAGTGTTGCACAGCAGAATTTTTAATTTTAATAAGTTTCAGTGTATCAGCTTGTCCTTTTATAGATTGTGCTTTTGCCATCAACCCAAAAACTCACCTCCCAATCCAAGGTGATAAATATCTATATCTGTATCTATATCTACATCTATATTTCTATATCTATATCATCTATATCTATATCATCTATATCTATATCTATATCTATATATCTATATCTATATCTATATCATCTATATCTATATCTCTTCTTGTAGAAACTTTATAGCTCTGGATTTTATTTTGAAGTCTGTGGTCCATTTTCAGTTAGATTTTGTAGAAGGCATAATGTCTAGATGTAGGACCTAGCTCCATTTTTAGAAAAACCTTTCCTTTCTCCAGTGAACTGTCTTTGAGCCTTTGTCAAAGATGAAGTGACAGTACTTGTGTTACTCTAATTCTGGATTGTGTTATATTCCATTAACCCATGTGATTATTTTTTCATGAATAACCTTGTTGCTTTGGGTGTTGTTGCTTCATATCATCTTGAAATTGCATAGTTTAATTTCTCCAACTCTGATCTCATTTTCAGTATTATATTAGTTATTTAAGGTCTTTTTGCTTTTCCTATATGCTTTAGAATTAGTATGTTGATTGGGACAAAATAATTGGTGGGGATTTCTCATGAATTACATTAAATCTATTAATGAGACTGAGAAGAACTGACATTTCTGGCTAGAAATGTCAACCAATGCCTGAAAGGAATTGATTTTAAATTACCAGCAGATCCAACCCCAAGATGGGACCTCACTTTGTTGTCCCTGGTGAGCGCAAACATCAGTTGCTCACAGGTGCAACTTCTCATTCTGTCGCCTTTGTTGGCTGTCTTCTGTCCCCTGCTCACTGTATACTCCCCAACCAGTGCTTCCTGGAATCACTGTCTAAGTAACCTGGTGTGTACTCAAAGCCTTGGCTTAACATTTGTTTTGGGGAAATACAAACTAAGATCTGTTACAACACTGGTACTGGTTCAGAATCCCTAATCCAAATATTTCACATCTGAAGTGCTCAAAATACAAAACGTTTGAGCACTGCTATGACTCTGTAAGTGGAAAATTCTACACATGACCTTATGGGATGAGTCACAGTCTAGATGCAAGCACACTAAAAATATTACAGTACAAAATTACCTTCGGACTATGTGTATAATGTACATGTGAAACAACTAAATTTTGTGTTTAGATTTGAGTCTCATCCCTAAGATATCTCATTAGTATATGCAAATATTGAAAAAAAAACCCTTAAATCTAGCTAGGTGTGGTGGTGCATACCTGATCTCAACACTTGGGAAATGGAGGCAAGAGGATCACTATAAGTTCAAGGTCAGCCTGGGCTACATGGTGAGACCCTATCTCAAAAAACCAAAACCAATCAACCAAACAAACATGCAAACCAACAAAAATTAAACCTAAAACACTTCTGGTACCACAAACTTCATATAAGAGACACAACCCACATACTAAATGATAGGACAATTCCATTTCTTAAATGCACTCACTTTCCAAAACACAACCATTTATAATCGGTACAGACAGAAAAATCCAATCAAGTAACTTTTTATCTACCTTGGGTATTCAAATTTATTCGTTAAGAGGTAGAGAGCAAGCACCCCCTCAAGTCAGCTATCACTCCAGAAACAAGGAAAAAAAAGAATAAAACTGAATTGCATTAATTTCAACAAGTGTGCGTGTGCCTGAAAATCTACCTTAAAATAGCTGAAATGGTAAAAGATGTGTTGCTATTTTAAAGTCAGAAGATTTGTGGTTGCTTCAAGCAGCTTTAGCTTCCAGGCTATTATGGCTGCCTAGATTCAGGTTAGACCATTCGAAACTCTAAAGCATGCTTGGGTTCAGTGCCTGCCTCTCCTCCAACCCAATTTTCTAGTAAGAGGAAGAATGGGTGTGGAAAGTTAAGGGGGAAAGAATAAATGGTATGAAAAGAATTAGCTCAAATGTCTGTCTTTATTTTTAACAACCTTCAAAGTAAGTCATGCTTGCTAACTGAAAAAGCACCAGACATTCGTTAGGGGCGGGGGATCTGCTGGGAATGCGTCCCCTGAAGCGAAAATGGCTTCATAAAGAAACGATGCCAACACCACACTCCACTCTGCTGGAAACTCCTCTCGACTTGCAACTGCAGAAAGAAATAGCCACTCTGTCAAAGACTCAGTCAGCTGCAAAAACAGTGTATTGTAACCTGATATTTATTTGTTTAGAAATGAAGCTGAGCCTCTTCCATTTCAGATTTTGCAGTCTTATGAAGCACCCAGAGCCTTTGCTGCCTGCCCTTCACGAACTGTAGAAGTCTATTGAAACATCCTGACTTTTGTAATGTAAGTTTTATTCAAGAACCTTAGCCAGAGCTGGCTGTGCTCCCATCAAGATTTGGGGGGAGAAACAAAGATGAATTAATTAAGCTTATCAGAAAGTCCTGAAAAAGTGTAATGTCAGCCCTTTGTTATGATATACCATCAGCTGACACATGGTTCGCTTTCCCTTAGAGGACTGGACTGGAGCTGCGGATCATGGAAGAAGCGCTTTGCTGTGCCAGCTCATACACTCAAGTGATTTAAATCTGGTCTCAGGAGAGACCTGACATCATAAGTGGTAATTGTGTTCAGATTATCTAATCTATAAAAACATTACCTCAGCACTGCTAAAATTCAGTCACTATCACCATATCTCTTTCCCTATATCACCAAACTTCATGGGAGAAAAGTCATTGTTCCACTACTTTACCATTTAATATTTCCTTAGCTCTGCGACCTGTAGTCATAGACCACTTGAGTGATGCTTTTATTCCTTGGTCACCAAGCAGCTCGGATTCTCCAACCCAGTGTCTATGCTTTAGTTCCAGGGAATTGCACCATTAGACATCACTTACCAACCTTTGCTTTTGTTTTGAAGATTTCTGTTTCCTTGACTTTTTGCAGCAATGGTCCTGGATGTTTCTTTCGTCTCTTTCTTGTATGTCTTCTGGCCCCTTCTTTGTGGTTATTCTCCAAGATTCTTTCTTTCAATGTCTCCTTCTTTAAATTTTTCTTTCAACAAGGACTAGTTTCCTTAATGTCAACCACCACTTCCCCGATGGCTGGAACTTCCCGCAACCATCCTGAATGATTAAGTACTCTAGAGGATGGACCTGTCCAGTGCAGGATGCTGAAGTAGGGCATGAAAAGGAACTCTGCTGCTGAAATGATGTCCTGGAGCCACCATTTCTGTCCTGCACTGCCTATCTCCTCATCCCCTCTATGTACTAGAATAAATCTGTATGTAGAAGTCATTCTTATTTTGTCCCTTTGATAATATGTAGCAGAATTCAATAATAATAATATGAGTATAAATTCTTTCCTTACAAAGTCAGTGTGCATCTTACATGATACAATATGGGTCAGGTATTTAGCTTGTGCCTACGTGGTCAAAATACCATAGCTATTATTATAAACTCTGTGCCTGCATTTGTATTGGTGGCATGATGCATCAATGATGCCAAAACAAATGCCTTCAAGACCAACTCCTAATATCCTTATGTTTTGGTTTTTGACAGCACATCTCTCATTCATCAAGGTGTTGATTCTCTCTATTTTCCTGTTCCTGGATCAATAGCCAAATCATATCAAATTAGGCCTTAAAGCTCATGTAATTACTTTTATATGAAATGTTTCTCTCTCATTTTTATGCTTCTGCTACAAACTCCTTGATTTCATTGTCCCCTGCTCAAGTGATTGCAATTATTAACTCAGTTGTTTCCCTATTTCCTGTGTCGCTTTCTCTTTCAGGTTATCCTTGGAAACCTGGAGGTGAATCATCCCAGAGGGCCGCTCCCATGGTGTTCATTCAGCCTCTGACTGAAGGCCTGAGTGTCATATCAGGGGGTTACACTCGTCTCAGCCTGGTATTTGAGATGCCAGCTGATCTTTGGTCCCTGATCTGTCTCCTTTCATGCCAGTCCATCTGGGCTCTTCTATTCGTATTTGCTTTTCTAATTCTGTTGCGTGGCTCATGTTTTTCTCTCCCGGGACGTCTTCATGGTCACCCACTCCTTACATCTCAATACCTCAGTTAGGCTTCACAGCTTCATGGAAATAACGTTGCTCCAGAAAGTCTTTCTTCCAAAATCGATGCCATTTCCCTTTTCCTTTTTTTTCTTTATTTATTCGGGCTGTATTGTGTTAAAGCAGTGATTTCTCAAATTGTAGGGAGCGTTAGAATAATCTAGAAGAATCTAGAAAAACACAGATTCCTGGGCCCCATTCCCAGAGATCCTGATTCAGAAGGTCTGGGATGGAGCCTGAGAATCTGCATTTCTCACAGGGTCCTGGGAGCTGTTGCTGCTGCCACTGGTGTGGTGACCACGTATTCAGAAATATTTTAGTCTTTGTATTTCCTGCAGCTCCCAGCACAGAGTAAATACTTAATAAGTATTTATTAAAATTGAATAGTGCATAAGGCCAAAGTATTGCTTTTGAACTTGGCATTGGACCTTTGGAGTTACATTAAATTGCTGGTTTCCAGCAACCAGGAAGAACACATCTAATTGCTTTTGCTGAGGGCACAGTCAAATTCTGCCTGGTCTTTGCTGTCACTTTTGGTTTGGGGATGTGTATGCATAGCATGTACTTGAAGAATGTCAAGCATTGAAGGCACTGACATGATGTGAATCCAGGGGGAGCAGCAACTGAAGGGCTCCCCCACATGAATAGGATGACAAAAGTTCACCACTTAGGAAATTAAGCATGAAGGTTGCCATGGTAAAGTAACAACAGACTTCAAATCTATAATTGTACCTGGAGAGAAGCATGTTAGAGTCCCCTCTAAGAAATTCTGTTCCCGCCTATGCTTTTAGTTCTTCAGAAACAAGTCACTCTGAATTCAAGTTGTGCTTCTAATTACCCTTATTATTATTCTTATAATATTCTTTAAAACCAACAGGGTTTGTTTGAAGAAATTCAGTTGCAGGTCTTCTTGGTTTGGAAATGTGGGCAACTGTAGATTCTGGCAAATTTGTGTCTTGTTTTTCTCCTGGGTGAAGATAACATACTTTCTCCTTCCACCTGTCTATACAGTGATTGTTTCAGGGTACTTTTTTCCCCAGAAGGCTCAGAAGGAATTTTGCACATGAAAGTTGCTTTTGAAATCACAAGCAAAACAAAAACAAGTCAGCCAGAGAAACAAAAACTGGATCATTCCCCCAAAGACTTTCCTTCCTAATTTTTAATGCTTTATGTCAGATGTCTTCTGAAGCAAATGCTATAGAAATTAAGGGAGGATTATGAAGACCATTACAATAAAAGATGTATGACAAATATGGATTTTTTTATTTTAAGGAGGCAATTCAATTGCACACAGATGGAACATTGGAAAAGTCAGCTCCGCATCATCACTGTGCAGCAGCCGCCGCAGCAGCACAGATGGTACCTTTCCATTCGCACCACGTGCCAGCACAGTCAGCCCGCCCAGCTGTCTGCCCCACCTCCGCTGCAATTCCAAGTTTACACGGACAAGGACAAGGGCATGTCGGTTAAGCCAGAGACCCCTGGGACGCTGCATTGCCTGGGGTTCTGACTTTGCTACCTGATAATATTTCCTTCCTCAAGGAAGCGGCTGGGCTGGCCAGACCATGACTTTTATCTACTATTCTTGGGTCTGGTGCCCCAAGGCTTCCTGCGTCTTTCTAGAGACACGTCACAGCTCCACAGTGATGGAGAGAAATGGGCAACATCTGCAGACCTTCTGTTAAAACCCCTTGTTTGATCAAACATCCTGTTTCCTTGATGTTTATCTTTATAGATATTAGAGAGATGTTTATCTTGTCTCAAGTTTAAAAATTATATCCATGTAATTGGGGGTCACATATGTCAATAAGAAGAAGAATTAGAGAAACAAATAGAAAAGGCAAGTAGAGTGGGACAGATCCCACACTGTACCTGTCAGAAGGACTTGTACTGGGGTCCTACTTCTTTAGGAAATTCCTATAGTCCTGTGGGGGTAGTGCACCCAGGGAAGAGACCAAGTGACTGCCTGTCATTATACCAGGGGAACTAAACAGAGAATGAAATGGTTTGCCACCTATCTCATGCTGTCCTGAAATTTCTGCCTCAATGTGACAAAGCAAAACCAGCAGAGAGCAGAGAATTTCTAATTTTGGCATACTTTAGGGCCCTGTAGCTTTTCAAAGTCTAGCATTTATTTATCACATTAATTCCCGGCTTCATAAGCTCATAGGTTTTACTGACAGTGATAGGCACTTATTTTCAACATTCTAAAGCAAGATTAGCACCTGGAATCTCCTGGCCTTGGCTGTCACCATTGAGCTTACAGTGCTTTAAAGAAGACCATCTTCTGCCCTTTTACCCTTCCTGGGTCCCTGTTCTTTGCCATGTGGCTCTGAGCTGTTCATGGACGTGGGGTCAGTCTCTCTGCCTTGATTCTTATCTTGCCTGTAACTTGGTTTGACCGGTGGGGCCTCATCAGTTGTGACTAAGCGAAGGCTTGAGAAAGAACTTGTTCATTTCCATGGTGGTTTATACCTCCGTTGTTACCATGAGCAAGTACCTAGGCTTCACTGGCAGGGAATGAGAGATATGGGGAGAAAGGCTGAGTTGCTTCATATGTGCCAGGAAATGACAGGCTAGATCAACTGCATGCCAACTGACTTTAGACCAACACTTTATCTTTACATCCATGGTCAAATTCTGGTTTTACCACTCATGTACTTCTCCAGCTTGCCTAATTCTCTCTACTGCCATAGATGGGCCCTTGATGGTATCAATAGAATTTTTAACCTTATTAAGAACAAGAAGAGATAAATGGCATCTTAATTTCTAGAAAGATAGTTAAGAAATGGCATGTTTAAATAAAAAAGGATTTCTTTCTTTCTTTTTTTATTTTTTTAAAAAGGATTTTCAACAGAAGTTCTGCGTATCCATCTTTTTTTTTAATTTTTAATTTTAAAGTGAATAAAACAAAAGAGGGCAGAACAGAGCAGATCAGAACAGGACAGCATAGACAACACAGTCCTTTACATTAAGACAACCGGACATCAACAGTAGCTATCACAATATCTCTTACTCTGCTATAGTTGAGCATGGTATCAAATACAACAACATCAAACATAACAAAATAGTATAAAGCCATGCATAGAGTGAAAGAATTACAGGGCTTTCTGAACTGAATAACAGAAAATGATCAATGGGTACTATAATATCTCATTTTCAATAGAAAAATTTTGTTTAAACTATCACACTTATTCAAATCCCAATAAGACACAATGTGATAGATAGAACCAATGGTAGTAGAACAATAGAAGCATGGTAGGACTTCTAAGAAGGATGATATTAAATCAGCAATAGCTGTCATAATGTTTTGTTTTCTTCAAAATAGCTGTTCATATCATCCTGCGTATCTGTTTTAACCATAAGATTTAGAGTATTTCTTTCAATGGATGTAACATATTAGCCAGAATGAGATAGTACCAAGTTCATACCCATTCTACTGATGAAGAAGCAGTGGCTGAATACAATAAATTGCTCAAATCAACCAATAGTGGAGTTGAGATCTGAGCACCACTGTGAACTGTGATAGCACTCCCAGCCACGTGTGCCTGGCTGGAGAGATGTTTATTGGGAGTGAATTCAGTTTCTGTTGTTGTTGCACTTTGCTATCTGTGGCTTTCTGTTGGCTGTCTTCTCTCCTATCAATCCACCTGTCAACAAGTTGACTGAGATGATATATATCAGTGGCTTTCGAACAAATCACCCTGAGGTCTTGTTAAAGCGGAGATTGCTGAAGCCACCCTACAGATTCTCAGATTTGGGGTAGAGTCTGGAATTCAACATTTCTAGTAAATTCTCAAGTGATAAGAAGCTACCAGTCCATAAGCAATGATCTGAGTATGTGAAATGCTTTGTAAACTCTAGAACCTCCACACACGGATTGCCAGCTGGGGTCACAGCCATCACGGCAAGAAAGAAGCAACACCATGAGTGTGCTATCCATGAAGAACTGAGAATTTGTACAGTGAACACATACATTTGCAGTACAAGAGTGAGATAAGTGCCAAAGAAATAGTCTTTAATTAGAAACCAGTTCTAGATGGAATAAACGTGTTCCCTGGTACAGATCATTAAATTTTTAGAATCTACTTACTAAATATCAATTTTGCAACAAACCTTCTTCCATCACATTAATGTGTACAGATTACTGTCCTTCCACAACTCACCACCTACTTGTTTGAACCTCAGCTTGCTATCTCATCTTCTAGCCAAGGCTGTCCCAACAGCTGCTCCATTAGCAATGGTGCCGGGCTTGGGTCAAGCTCCTCACAAGAGTCTGCACTAAGGGTGCTCATGTCCATGACTGCTGTAGAAGTCTGAAGTGGGGCATGGGAAACAGGACAGGGCAGGAGCAAAACACGATACAGTAAGGGCTGAAGCCTCAGTCTTACCCCATGGGAGCCCTGGAGCATAAATGACATCAAGAGCTGTCCCACTTGTGATCCAATATAAGTCAGTGATGGTGAGCTGCCTTGGGGTGGGGGCAGTGTGTGCAAGGCTAGGCAGGTCTGTTAGGTGCTGACTCTTCCGTGAGGACCTTGTAAAGCAAGACAGAGACCCCTTCACTGTGACACCAGGTTTATGAATTTTCCGCTAATTTTACTCCAATTCTCATAATCTTCGTAAGAACCAGCCCTTCTTAGCTCTTCTTGTTTCTCTTTTACTTAGCAAGTGTGTCTTGCATACATATTCTAGGTACTATTTGTGTTCTCGTAAAGTCCTTTCTGTTCCCAATTCTTTGTCATTTGATGACAAAGTCTGACGTGGTGGTGACAGGAAGAGCCCTGGGCCTCTCCCTCCAGGACCATGCATCTGTATTTTATCTGTGGCCTTCTAAAGACTCTCTTGGTGTAAGATTTAGTGGCCTGCCTTCAGGTATCCCTTTGGCCTATGCCACACTGCAGCCAGGGAATCTCTAATAAGGAAGTCTGACCACTTTACTCTCCCTTGAAATCTTCTATTTCATATCAGGGAAAGTTCCAATTCTTTGTCCTGGTGTGCAAGGCCCTTCACCCTCTGAAGTCTCAGCTCTGAAGAATGCAGGAACAGCCAGTTTCAAGGCATTTGCCCATTCAGGTCTTAGGTTGTTCTTGTTGATTGAGTCATGGTTACTGTTATCCTATATGGAAAACTGTCTCTGAGGATGTGAATGCTAAACCTTGAGATGGAGAGATTATTGTCAGTAAATTGCACTGGCCCTAAATGCAACAGTAAATGTCTTTACAGGACTAAGACAGGGGGAAACTTGATACCCGTAGAAGATGAGTGATGAGGCAAGCAGAGCGCAGGTGATACGGTTAAGTCAGAGGGTTCTGAAAGCCTCCAGAAGCTGAAAGAGCAGATTCTCCTCCAGAGCCTTCTGGGAGAGCATGGTTCCTTCTCCTTGCATTTAGGTTCTGGTTGAAGCAGAAAGCTGTCCTCTGTCTCCCATAATTCCTTGAGCAAAACACTTTATATACTGTCATATATGTCATTATTTTATATTTTTTGAATGTAATTGTTTCTAGATCAATCTCCTTATGAAATCCTAAATCCTTAAGGGCCTTGCTCATGATTATGTCTTCTGGGCTTGGCATCAAGCCAGGTGAAAGTGGCTTTTGGTGTTTGTATGTTTCTGGCCAGAAAAGGGAGCTAGAAGCTGCTGTCTTATGGCTGAAGTGGGTAACTTGGGGTTCCCAAGGGCTTATATCTCTGGTCAAGTGGCATGGGTTGGGGCAGGCACAGCTCTCCTGATTGAGCCAGCTGCTTGCAGGCCTTTGCCTTAGGTCAAGCCTCCAGCTGAGCCTCTCCCTCTGGAGTCTTCCAAGGCCTGAGGAATGCATGGCACCCTTTGGCTGTGGGTCTGCAGAGCCCACGTTTATCTCTCACCTAAGGTGTTTTATATTCCGCTCCTCTCTCTCCTTCCAAGCAGCACTGACTCACAACCTCAAATACTGCTCTCTTTTTTATTATTTTTAGGAGGCTCCTTTTAGGAGCTGCATGATTTCTCTCATTATCACGCCTGTGCTGGACTGGGTTTTTATTTCCTCCAGGGCAAGCTGTGGACCATAAACCAAGTGACATTTCAATAAACTGGGGGTCATGTTGAAGTCCTGCCAATCTAGTCTCTCTGAGGAGGTAGGAGCTGAACATGGAATTTGAAAACAAGGAGTTAGGCTTCAGTCAAAAGGATAAGCCTAGTGCCTAGTGTTTCTTCAATTCCTTCCCTGAAAATAAGCAGTTCAACTCAGAATTCCTGATCAACAGCTGTCAAAATGGACATTCCTTCCCCAAACCTGACAGCCTCCTATTCACATCAAATGAAGGCAGATAATTGCTTTTGTCTTGCTTTCTTTAATACTAAAGAGAAGGATTCCAAGGTGGGGGTGGGAACAGTATATGCTCTATTCTTTTTGCTGTGCAGAAGTGACCGTAATATTACAATTATGAAATCAAAGTTTTAGGGGAGAGTTTAACAATTTATTCACAAAGTGGCTGAATTAGTTATTGCTATAGTTAGAATCACAAATGTCCCCATAGGTCCACAACTTAAGGGCTAGTTTCCAGGATGACACTATTGGGAGGGGTGGAAACTTTAAATAGGACCTTGTGGGAGGTCTTCACATCAGTAAGGGTGTGTTCCTGTAAAGGGTTGTGGGACCTCAGACTCTTCTTCACTCTTTCTTTCATTTCCAAGCCAGGCACGAAGTTGTTTTTGTTCTGCCATCTGCCCACGTGCTGATGTGCCACCTGATCACAGGCCCAGAGCCATGGGACCAATTGAGCATGGGTGGAAGCTTCCCAAACTGTGAGTTGTATGAAACTTTTCTCTTCGCAAATTGGTTATCTCAGGTATTTGTTAAGGTAACAGGAAGCTGACTAACACAGCTACCTATTGCTATATGTAAATTATTCTCAAACTTAGAAGCTAAAAATCATGAATGTTATCTTACAAAGTTTCTGAGAATCCAGATACAGGAGCAGCATAGTTGAGTGGTTCTAGTTCAAGGCTGCCTCAGAAAATGGAAAGGACAATGGTATAAGTGGGTATGAAGAAAGGGAGAGTATTTTGAAGGGAAATAAAGGTAATGTGTCTATCACTATAACAATATTTTTTAAAAGTTAAAAACTCATCATTATTTTTGATCAGACTTTATAATGCATGTTCAAAGATGAGAAGTAGATGAGACAGAGCTAACCCAGCTAACCTCCCTAAACCTAGTTGAGCCTAGACAGAAGCCCATTTTCCTGGGTAAGCCCAGCATGCCAGAATGACCAAGCCATTCAACTGAGCCCAACTTAGAGTGCCTGAACCCTAGAGATGTGTGAGACATTAGTATTTACTAGTGTAGACTGTGATTACTCACTATGCAGCAATAGTAACTGATTTAAATTTACAGTGTCAAGAAACAGAAAAACATAAGGCAAATTCTGCAAAGCAATATAATAAATATAGTTCATGGTTATATGGGGGTACTCTGAGAAGAACAAAGTAGGAATTCTTAATTCTGCTGTGGGACGGTGAGGCAAGTTGAAAACATCACTGAATGAAGTCTTACATGTGAGTAGGTATTTACCAGACCAAAACTGGAGAAACACCCTTTTCAGATAACTGCACACATCTTAGTAAGCTAGAGAGCAATAGAAATGGGTGGACTGTTACTGCTGACAGTCGTTCAGTCTTGAATAGCTTCATATGTCCTACTAAAGAGTTTGCAATTTTATCTTAATGGTAACTTTTGAAAGATTACGGATGCAAGACAGGAGCAGATTAACAGGTTTATTAAACTTCCCCTGGGTATGGCGTTGTGGGTCATGCTGGATCCAGGCAGAAACTGAGCTTTGAATCTATGGTCTCCCAGATATGGTTAGTGAAGGGAGGAGGAAGAGGAGAGAGAAATTTGGAGGTGGTGTAGACAAGACTTAGAGAATGATTTAATGAGTGGGTGCACCTGGCTTTAGTCCTAAAGCAGAGAAGTTTAGAAGGGGGCGGTGGTGAACACTTCACAGTGGGTCTTGATGAGTTTGAAGTGCTGTGGGTGAGCTAGAAGGAGGTGTTTAGTAGGCAGAAAGAAAAGTGGTTCTATGTCTCCGAAGAGAAGCATGCCACAGATATCTGATTCCTGGCACCTTCTGCATAAATGTAGTAACAGAAGCTATTATAGGCAAGGTTGGGTTTATGTTTATTGTACTTTGAGATGCAAACCAAATTTAGTGCCTTAGGGAACCCCAACACTGAAAAGATGACCAAACTAAAGAAGATTGAGAAAGGGCAGCCAGAGAAGAAGAGAAGACCCACAGGAAAGTGGTTTCACATCAAACAAGAAGTAGTTTGAAGTTAGAGGTTAATAATATAAAATATACCAGACAGCCAAAGTAGCTGAGCACTGGACACATTTTGTATGCTGTTCTATATCCAGAAACCATGAATGTCATGTGATTTGTGCAGGAGTTGCATTTAAGGTCAAGAGGAAGGAGAGATTAGAACATAGACAAGAAAACAAAGGGTCAGAAAAGGTAGACAGTTGGAAATATTTCAGTCAGATGACACTTAAAAGGAAGAAAGTTAAGCTTCACCTTCTAAAGGGAATGCCAAAGAATTTAATTGTAACTACTGCTCGGTTGTAGAACTAGCCATGGACTCCGGGCCTTAGCCCTGATTTCAGCAGCGAATGTATGAAAAATCTGTGCAAGCTTCAACCATTTGAGGCTGGCAGCATCTTGCTCTGATGTGTACCTTTGACCCAGAGCTTTTCTAGGATCAGAATGCCCTAATAATTGCCTTGCGATCATCTAAACAGAAAACATTTTAGACAGGACATATTTAAGATAATAAAATGATATTATGTTATTAAGATAATAAGATAGTATAACTACCTAAGTGGGTCATATTAGATGTCATGTGACCTAGCTCTCCAGCAGCATGTTATTGGACCAAGAACGGCACATGATAGAGCCCAGATACTCCAAACATAGGCTACTCAGCAACATATGATGTTGCCTGTTATAAATGTAAAGGATGAGCTAATGGGATGCTGTTTGGGAGAACTTGACAAGGAAACATCTAGAAAAGGAAGGAGTCAGCAATGACAGAAAAAGCTGAGAGGTCAACACAAAAAGGGGAAGTGGAGAAGATACATGTTTTATTTCCCTGTACCAAGAATCATGAAGGAGCAAAAGCAGTAGGAATATAAAACAGACAGAAAAGGAGCCACACTGTAGCCCATACACAACAAGAGATTACTCTTCATGGTCCTCAAGTTCCAATTCTTTACCACAAGCTCCCATTTTCCTGAAGTATCTTTAATAATACTCTTTGCTATGGCCACAATAGCCTTAGCAGTCAGTGTGACCAGGAGGTGCCCATGGGAAAGAAGCATTTTAGATGCCATCCTCCACCTTTTCAAACCAGTGCTCAGCCCTTCTCCACTTTGTTCTTGGCAGTGCCAGTTTCTGTGGATGTCCTCAGTAGCTTTCTTCCCCAGCTTCAGATAGGGTTCAGTGCACTGGAGCCATCAAATTGCAAGTCATTAAACGGTGGAGGGGAGGGTGACTGTGCTGTTTACTCCCAGCCTCTTCTCTGCCATGTTGCCCTCTCTCACCAAGGCTGTGGCTCCAGTCAGGTGGTCCTCTCCAGGTCACATAATTACCATTTCTAGGTCAGGTTCTGGTTCAGGAAAGCTGCTCCCTTCCTTGCCTCTCTCTCACTGTAGCTAATGTTGGGCCACTGCACTCTCCTGCTTGATTTCCCTTCCCCTGTCCACACCTTCATAAATAGTCCTCGTTAAATTCTCTTCACATTACCCAGCCATGGCAGAGTTCTCAGTGCCAAAAGGCAGTATAGAATTAGGAAAGAGATGCTTTGAAACAGGAGGGACAGAAAATGGAAGTTCTTCGGGGTGGATAATTGTAGACTGTGATGTCATTTTACGGCAGGTGGTATTTTTCACTTTGGTATGGAATTGTGAACCGGCACCTTTACTGCTAATTTCAGTTTCCCCTTCTAACATGAGATAAAGTCCTGGTGACAGAAAGGAAGGGAAAAGGGTGGCACAGGAGAATCCTTTGTATTTGGAAGGCCTTCAAAACTGAAGGGACAACCAGTGAAGTTTATCACCTGAATCATCTTTGTAACCAATGCTCATATCAAGAAGCAGGGTACTAGCAGTGCCCCAAAACTTCCCCTGTGTCTTGTTTTAGTCACTAACTATTCACTCCAAGGCAAACCACTCTTTAGACTTCTAACATAGATTCATTTGTCTTGTTTTTGAACTGTATACACACAGAACCTAGCAATATGTTTTGTTTTGGCTTTGGCTTCCTCTTTTCTACACTGAGCTAATAAGATTTATGTTGTGTCAACATGTGTTTATAGTTTGTTCATTTTCATTACTGTTAGGTTCCATATTTAAACATCCATAATTCATTTCTCCATGCTGTTGTTAATGGGCATTTGTGTAGATTCCAGTTGGAGCAATTATGAATATTTCTGTTATGAATATTCTAGTTGATGTCAATTGGGGAACAAAACTATATTTCTGTTAAGTAGACATATAGGAATGGAATTGGTAAGTTATAGTTTATGATTGTCTTTAGCTTTAGTAAATCTTGCTAAATGTTTTTCTAAAGTGGTTTCACCAATTTACATTTCCATCTGCCGGGCATGAGCATTTCAATGGGATGATGCACTTTTAATGCTCCCGGGTCAGGTATTTGCATGATTTTTCTAGTGTTCCCCAAGACCCCAGTACAACAGGGGGTTAGGCAGAGAACTATACTGATCTATAGTTTGGGACTTGTGGTTCAGGGCTGAAGAGCAGAGCACAGTAAATGCTGACCCTAGAGTGGATCTTTGGGTGGGACTGGGCAGTTGGACTTACTGAAAGAAAATGTAGAAGTTCAGGTGAGTTTGATGGGGAAGTGCCAGATTTAAGAACTCGAGAGAGCAGAGGTTGGAACTATCTGGTTATAGGATGAATGAAATATTTGGTCAGAGCTCAGAGGCTAAACACTCTTAACTTTGGAAAAATGTTGGGCAAGACGACTCAGGGTGAGAGTACCAGTGTGGCGCAGAAGGTGGTAATCAAGGTCCCCTTGATGACGGTTGTGAGAGTAAAGGGAGGGGACTAAGAAATTTGTTATTCCAGCAAAATGACCTCAAAATAGCAAGCTGGAAATGCCAAAGGCAATCTGAGTCCATCACCAGCTGCAGTCCTCCAATCCTTCAGGTACTATTTTTATGTAAAAGTCCCTTTTTAGATTTCTCTCTTTTCCCTGACCCACATAGACTTTTCTTCTTGTTTTAATGCAGTACTGGGGACTTCACTGAGGCCCTCATGCATGCCTGGCCAGCACAGTACCACTGATCTCCACCCTAACCCTCGCTCTGTTCTCTTTTAATGAATTATGTCAGTTCGGTCCCATTTTCTTCTGTTATTGTTTTGTCAGAATTGCTCAACCCTGTCTTCTTTGAGTCCCTTAAACTTTCTGGCCCATCACCTCTGGGTGTTCAGAATTTGAGCAAAACAAAACAAAAACAAAAACAAATACAAGTGCAAACAAACAAGCAAACATCTTCTCTGTCATCTTGCTGTTATCATCTACACTTCTGATCCACTACCACTATTTAGAACTTTATTTTTGCCATTTGTTCTTGACGTTATACCACTATTCCTCCAAATTATTCTA
>PVJX010018962.1:0-35628 GCA_004027295.1 Dolichotis patagonum
CTCATGAATGTGACATTATCCAGTAAGCTTTTAAGTGACAGCCCTTCTTAACACATGAGATAACCCAAAGAATATAGATCCATGAGCACTTCTGAAAATACTACAGGGAACAAAATGCCACATTGAGAGGAATTAAAATAAAGAACTCAGGAATGGACTTTCCATGCTAAAAGGGCTTGTAGTGAGCACAAAATGACTTTGAATATAGAGCCAAATGTAAAACCCAATCAGGTTTCCAAGTAGCCATATACAGATATTAAACTGAAAGTTATAAACGTGAACAACATAAAAGCAATAATGTAGCAAATACAAATCAGGGTGTAGGAAAAGGAAGATTGACATAACTGTGAGAGTGCCAATGCCTAAAATAGAAGTGTAATGATTTTACCCTCCTAATATTTTTTAATAAACTCATTAATTTTAGAGGAATCTTTTAGAAATTGCTCTTATGGTAGTAAAGGAAATGTGTATTAGAAGTTCAGCAGTTCCTCTGTTTCACACATTTTAAGATAAAGTAAAATTAATTATTTTAATTGAAAAATAGTACCTATAATATAAACCCATTTAAGTATGTATCTGCTATTATTTTTGTAGATCCATGTCTATGTTTTTAAAAGGCTTTGGATAGCAAAGAGTTTTTGTTGTGTTCCATCATTCTTAATAAAGAATTTCAAGGATAGAATATAGGCTGTTTTAAAATTAAACTTTTTTTGCATTTCCATATTAATTGAATTTATATCATGACCAAGTAATAATCTGTACTAAATGATGAAGTACTTTTTTATAAAGAAAAGAATGAAAAGAGACAAATATGTCAATAGTAGCTAATTTTGGTGATGATACAAATGATTATTTTTGTTCTTTTCCATATTAAAATAATTTTAAATAAATCGACATAGATTTATAAAAACAGAATATTTATATTGTTTTAATATAACAACATAAGAGTATAGAAAAAGCATTTCCAAGCATGAAGGAGGGGTCAACAACACCAATACTAAAAAGAGAATGCACAGGATTAGGACAAACATTAATTAGCAGCAGAGAAGTCAAAGTTGACCTTAATGAAAATGTTTCAAGGGAATGGTAAAAGCAGAAGCCAGAAATTATTGAATATAGAATGCATGGAAAGTGAAGAAGTAGAAATTCTGAAGTTAAAAGACTCTTTCCAAAATGAGTCATTCTTCCTCAAAATCACTCCCTTGGGATAGATGCTATTTCTACAATTCTTAGGAAGAAATTGAGGTTTATTCTTCTTAATAAGATAATACAGAGTAATTACTGGGTGAGTATTTGAAAGCAGCTCTTTCAGACTCCCATGCCTGTTCTCTCTCATTATACCATGATTTGTGTAGTTTTGGTTGGAAGAGGAGATGGAGAATGTAATCAAAGCAGAGAGAAACAGGAGAGATTTAATTATTTTAGTTAATTATCAATGTGAGCTATATAACAATAATGCAGGTACTACAAATCAAGAGGTGGGGGAAGAAAGATTGGTGGAACTATGAGAGTGTCTATACCTACAATAGAAGCATTTTAGATGCATCTCCAGCCCATAATCTCCCTTCCTAAGGATCTTCTGTAGTTATAGGAATGGGTGAGACAAGCTGTGTGCCATCGAGGCTACAATGAATGCCGTGAATGGGCTACAGGGGAACAATACTGATTGGATTTGGGTAGACCCAGCTTAAGTCTCCCAGGAATTTTTTTGAGCCAGTCACTTCAACTGAGGAGAATTACAATGGACTGAGGCAACCATGTTGCTCTAGGTACATGTGGAGAGTTGCGGGGAGTGGGGGAGGGGCTCACACTGGACAGTGAAGGTGAGTGGCCATGTAGTTTCAGAGACAGAAAGGGACCAAGTGAGGACAGAGAGGAGCTGGTTTGGCTCATAAGCTTTCTGAATCTGTATGTGGCCCAGTCTAGCTATTATTTTCTTACTTAAGTTACTTGAGTGAGTGGGTTTGTGTTACTGCTAATTAAATAGTTTTTGCTGGTGAAGAGCAAGATAAACATTAGGCTTGTGAGGAAGGTATGAAAGCTGAAATGTCCTTGACATTGCCATGGCCCTGGGTCTGCTATCCCCTGTCATCGGATATGACATTTATCCACTGGAGAGTTCTAATCCTATGTAAGCAAAACGTCTCCTGAGAAATATAGTCCTGATCCGTCTTCTCAAATATTCTTCTTGCTGTCTGACTGGGCTGAGAAAACCTTAGAACACAGACTTTTCAAAAGGATGTACTACTAGGAAGCACTCATCATCTAAAGGGAGGTCATAAGCTCAACATTCTCTTTACAATAACCACCTTCCCCTTTTAAAGAGGAGCTAATGAGGCATCCCAGGCTGCTGTGAAAATGACATCAGTACTTCTCAGTCTTGGAGAGCTAAACATTGCCTTGTTGGCCAGTGGTTGGGTTTAGGAAACATGGTCTCCCATGACTGTTGGGTCCCAGTCATTCAGGGGGCAACTGAAGGGGAAGACTAAAAGAATCCTGCTGTCAAATCTTTATTTATAGTGAAAGGTTGGCTTTAAAGCCTTGGGTCATTTGTTCATTTATCATTCATCACCACAGCACCCTTGAAAATTTCATGCACATAAATCTATTAGTTAGAAGAGTGATGATAATAAGATCATAAGTTTAAACTCAAAGCAAGTCTCTTAGTATTATTCTGAGTTGAGGTGACAAATATTAATCCAGTCTTATACTGCATAAATCACTTGCCTTTGATATGCATCAGCATCAAGAATTGAAGAGCATGACCCATCCCACAGTGCACTGAAAGCCTCATCCTCTTTCTTCAAATTTGGAATATTTTCATTTGTCAGATCCTTTCTCTTACAAACCCAGTGGTTGTGGAGTTTTCCAGTGACCGAGTGATAATTCAGTGAGTGCAGTACATGAACTTCAGCTCTCAGAGGGAGTGTGACACCATGGCTGTCCCTTGACAAATTTTATGTCCTCAGCCAGCAGTTCCTGCACATTAGATCCACATTCTCTGAATAACGAGCATCTAGTGTCCAAGCTGATGTGTGCAACTTGGCCGATGTAGTTTTAAATGCTACGATGCATTACAAAGTACTACATGTCACACCAGGTTGTATTTGCCTCCATCATGGTTTAGGCTGATGGGATGCAACATAACAGGATGTGGCAAGCTGGGAGATGTATAATGCAATGCTACGTGTCCTGCCTCCAAAGCAGTGTGTTCTCAGTGGGAGCAGCACATCACAACAGAATGGCCTGCTCTCTTCCAATCCTGCATCTGTCAGTGGCTTAGGGGGAGCCTGCTCACTTAGGTAATGGGCTCTCTCAACACCTTAGAAGTCACTGCTTAGTTCCAAGCTGCATTCTATCAGCAACTGCATTCAAAAGCCCAATTCTATCAGCAATTGCTTTGAAAAACAAAGCCCATCAGCTTCAACCTAAAGCCACCTCAGGGAAAGATGAGTTTGAAATTGCATGTCTGTGGTTAGGAATTAGGTATGCTTGATATCTCGGCATTTGCCTCTACTTTGGAAGGTCCTTGTGAGGTAGACTTCTATACAGCTTCTGCATCTGTTTGCTGCATTTGTATTTTGCTCTGAATATGATTGTGTTGCTAATGTGGAAGAGCCTATTTAGGGCTATTTTAAGCTTAGAAATCACCTTTTTATAAATTAAAAAAGACATCACCTTTTTCACCAGGCACCTAGAAGACAGTGCATTCTTACAATAGTTAGCTAGTGCAATCTCAGTTCCTTGTCTTTTCAAAGATCTCTAACCGGTTTCTTTCTTAAAGACCACCCCCAGTCAGGCTACCCATTTATTGCTTATTGGCATTAGCTTGCCTTCATGCAGGGCCCTCTTAAGAGAAAACTTACACAAAAACAATGGGGGTTTTTAAAATTCCATGCTCTCTGGAACACTCTCTCCCTCAAGGAAGGACCAGAGCATGTCAATATTTGTCCACAACAGTGAAGAAGATGTTGTGAGGTTTCACCAAATACAAAGTATTCAATGATTCTTAATAAATGAGGTGCTGGTGTTTATAAATCAATGGCCTTCTCAATTATAAAAGTGGTATTTGTTAGAGAATATTTTAAAAAACTCAAAATATAAAGTAGAAAACTTAAATAATTGATAACCCTACCAGAGATAATTACTGTATATCTTCTTCCAATGTAATGGGCATAAACATGTATATAAAAAAACTCTTGAAATCAATATATATACAGTTGTATATATATATATAATAAATGTGATCTTTGTGTCCTTTTCTGTTTACTATAACATCATTCATATTTCCCTGTAAATTGCTTGAATAAATTACTAGCACAGGAATTACTAGGTCAAAGGGGAATTTGTAAATGATGTGATATATGTAGACAAATTACAAGAATACTGTCTTGCTTTGAAATCTTAGCAACCTCTCAGGCCAGTGCAGAATAATCCATCATCTTCCCCTGAGAAGGACACAGTTTCTTTACAGAAACTAACTCAGTAGCTGGAGGTTGAATGACACTCTTGTTTCATTCACCAAGTCACTGGGACAGTAAACATTTCTATTTTCAAGTGTTAGTTTCTATCTGAGTTGGACTTGAAAATGACTACCTCCAGAATTCCTGAGATTTTATTGTGGAGCCCAAAACACCCAGAATGGATTTACAGACTTTCTTACATTTGTTCTTCACTCTTTTTGGTTTTCTACAGAAGTAGGTTGTCATTAGTTCATTTTCTGTTAATAAAGCAAAATATTTGACACTGAGTACTTACGAACAAATGAGGTTTATTTAGCTTATGGTTTCAGAGGATGAAAATCTAAATAGCATAGTTCTGGTTTTAATGAGGGTGCCCTCGAGTACACCCCTGCATGAAAGATGACACCAAGGGATAGTGCATGTGACAGGAGGAGTTCGCATCACCAGACAGGAAGCCAAAGAGGTGCAGGAGTGGTTATGTGTGTTCTTCTATAACAACCTTCTCTCAACAACTAAATCATGGGTCCACACTTTAATCTCTTTCAAGGACAGGTCTCCCAATGACCTAGGGACCTCCCACTAGGCACCACGTCTTAGAGAGAGCACCACCTCAACACTACCACACTGAGGACAAATCCCAACACATGAAACCATGGGGGACAAGCTACAGCCAAAGCATAGCACATGTCTTTCTACCCAGTTCACATTCTTTCTACAGACTGGAAAAAGAGTTTTGGGGTAAATATAAGGTTGGGAGCAGAAGTAAGAAATGATTGATACAGGAAAAATGCTACCTTGGCCTTGTACTCTGCTGCATTTCCAAAATTTATCTTTAATTTTCAAATACTTTTTCCAAGAGAAACAGGGACTAAAGCTAAACTTTTTCTGTAAATCTGTCCAATGCAGTAACCACAGGTAGCTATTTACATCTAAATTAATTAAAGTTGAATGCAATTAAAAATTCAGTTCCTCGGTCTCACCAGTCACATTTTTAAGTGCTCATGTCTTGCTAGAGTATTGCCACCGTCGAAGAAAGTCCTATGTGCATTGCTACTTAAAATTCTTGGATAGAGGATGGCAATTCACATCCCTCAAATTTTGGATCTTCTGCCAGAACTTGGTTAGAAGAGATATTTTTTTGACATCTATTATATGTTTTTAAAAACTCATGTGAGTTTTTCATGTTGTAATTTAGCACATACATCTTTGTTTTAATATAAAAATATTAAATACAGAACACTGAATAACACTCACAAACCAGGAAGGATGTAGTCCATGAGTTTTCATATTACAGTGGAGGAACGCAGCTTTGGGAGCACTGAAGGTATTGCTTGCCTCTGACTGTCACCACTGCTGAGCCTTCCTGCTTTCCCAGAAGCACTGAAGAAGAAAAGTGTTGAAATGAAGTGATTCATAATGAGACCCTGAGAATGTTAGATATGCCAGATTCTCACAGAGCCTCCACCCTCACCCGGGGAGACATTGTGATGCACAGGAAACATCTAGGGTCATTTCTGCAGGTCTTTGCCACTTTTTATCCATGCTGTGACAGCCTGACTGGCTGGGTACATAGATTGAATTCATCCCACCGATTCCTGAGATTTTTAGCACTGTCTCCTGGGATGCTGATCCCAGGAAAGTATCAAGGCCAATTCACTAATTTGGTCGCCTAAGACCAGGAGTTTTCCAAATTACTTGAAGAAGTTACTACCTAGAGATTCCGCTTTAATCTGCATTTTAAACAAGAGCCTTGAGTAATTATATTACATGTGGTCTCCAGTAACACTAGAACCTCTATTGTATGTAGAGCACAGTACTGGACACCAGACATATACAGAAAATAATTTTTCTAGAATACTAATTGTGGAAGCAGCCTCCAAGGTTCTATAACCCATTCCTAAGCCATAAGTGATTTCAGAAGGAGTGTATAGACTGACCCCACCACTGACACATGATATTGGATCCTTTGTTAATGATTTGGCTCATGTGTTTTCCAAAGTAATTCTTTTATCTAGTAAAAACTGTGTAATGATTTTCAACAAAAAAGATGTCCACAATAATATACAGAAAAATGAAAACTTATACAGAACATGAAGGAGGCTTATGTTGGGACTTATAGTCTCTCTGTAGCTCTAAAGTATTAGAGAAAATTGATTCAAATAATTGTGAGTCTCTTGTTTCTAAACCATCAAAAATTATGCTGTCTAAACTCCACATTTGGCTGTTGAGGCTTATTTCATCTTTGTACTCAGGAAAGATGAAAGTTGTTAATTTGTATTCTTGGGAAAATAAAACAAGAAAATCACTCATAATTCTGAATGTCTTTATGAACAAAATTTGAAGACTTACAGCCCAGGATAAATCATTTATCTTCTTTCACCTTCCTCTTCTGTGCTATTTTCCAACTCAAATCACTCTTTCTAGTCTCTGGAACATCTTCAATCTGCCCTCATCTATTCTAGGGTAGATAAACAGGCAAAATAAAGTCCTAAACAGAGTGATGGAGTTGGATCCACTGAAATCAGCACCAAGACCATCTAATTTCAACTGGCCCATTGGTTTTTCTCTAACCTGGGGCTCAATACCTCTTTTTCTATTATTTTCACCCCGATCTGATCTTTCTATTAAGATTTTCTTAGCATTTAACTGTTGCAAATACATCATCTATAGGATTGGTATTACAAATATTTGTTTCAATTAATTAGCAATGGCCTTATGATGAAGCCTGACTATATTTTTCTATTGTAACCATGTGGTAGCTCTAGCCCCAGGGTGATGCACAGCCTGGCAACACTTCCTAACGATCCTCTTAATTACACAGTTGGGGTAACCATTCTGTCTAAAAAATCTGCTTTGTAATTACAAAATCACCAGCCCAGCCAGCCGTGTTGACCCATCAATTGCATGCATTCCACTGTGTCCTTAAAATGTACACTGTCTTCTCTCCAAATGACAGGGAAGCTTTGGAAACTGGTGAGTCTGAATGCAGCTGCTCCTGTACTAAAAATGTTGCCCTGTCTCTTTCTGCCCAGAGCTGCTCCACTGCTGGGCATCTTCTTTTACCTCCTGCCATGTTTCTCTCCAAAATAGCCTCAAAAACACAAGACAATTCATTCCCTATTTCAAATCGTCTACAAAAAGATCACTGCAGTAATTTAACATAAGCCTGAAAAAGTAATTACGTCCCCTCAGGTTGACTGGCCTGGTTCCTGGATGCAAAGGCTGTTGTCAAAATCATCACTTAACTGTTTTCTTTTTACTGACCAGATTTGTATCACCCACTCCAAAATCAATGTGTGTTGCTTTGTTAATATGCCTACTTCCTGAGCTAGTGTTGATTTGTGGACAGGTCAATGCTGGTCTCCTTTGCATTATGAGTTCTAGGATGCTAACACCTAGCACGGCGACTGGCCCCAGAATACAAGCTCAGTGGATCTTTGTGGCTAGGTGTTAGCAAATGAAAAAGACTGAAGAGATCTTAATTTTTTTCTATGTCACGTATTTATACTTTGAAAACTCTGCCAGTTAATTTGTTTTAACTGCTGTGTATGCAAGGAAATCTTGGGGCCCAGGTTATGTATGTTCAGCTTAAGTGCTGGATGAAGCTCCTTTTCTACCCTACAGAACTACTACTTGTACAGTGAGAATTCTAAGTACCTTGGGTGCTCTCTGCATGTTCTTTCCTTATTGCAAAACATTACAGCCCAGGTGTCCCCTATAGCCATGGGATGGCCTGGTCACTACCTATTCTTATGGAAACCATGCCTTCTGCAGCAAAGGAGATGGGCTAGGAACCTTTCTTCCTGTTGTGAAATACATGATTTAAGTTAAAAGGGATGTATCAGAGCAATAGAATCCCTCATTCATTACTGGTGGGAATGCAAAATGATACAGTCACTTTGGAAGATAATTTAGCCATTTCTTCCAAAGTTAAATAGTGTTTTCATACAACCTAGAAAATACACTCTTGGATATTTACTCCAAGTTGATTCGAGAACTTATATTTACACAGAAACCTGCATATACAAAGTGTGCTCAAGAAATACAATGAACATTTAAATTTTTAAAATATATCATAGCCGGATGTGGTAGCACACACCTGTCATCCCAGCATTTGGGAGGCTGAGGCAGAAGGATCACTGAGTTCCAGGTCAGCCTGAGCTACAAAATGAGTTGGAGGCCATCTCGAACTACATACTGAAACTGTCCCCATAAAAAACTATTACAATAAAAGGCACATTGCCATTAATCTCCCTCATAATACCTTTCTTTTCTTTAAACACACTTATTCCATTGTTCTTGACACTTTCTAAAGCAGTTCTGGAAGTCTTTAGTTGTGCTGTGGTAGCTGCCTCAATATCCTTAACTGATTCAAACCATTTAACTGTCATGGCCATTTAGACTTTGGGGAAGAGCCAGAAGTTGCACAGTGCCAGGTTTTATTAATAAGGTGGAAAGGACACACCATAATGTTTTTATGAGCCTGTTTGCTGGAGGATGGCACTTGGCAGCAACATTTACCATATATTTTTTTTTTAATCATGACTCCTAAAGACAGGAAAAGGGCTTCCAGAACTGCTTCAGAAAGTGGCACGGACAATGGGATAAGTATGTTTGAAGAGAGGTGGAGTATTTTAAAGATAGTAAATGACAGTGTGTCTTTTATTGTAATAATTTTTAAAAATTGAAACATTTGCTACGTACTATCATCACCCGCTGTGAATGTAAACAGCAGCTTTATTCCCAGTTACCAAAAACTGGAAACAGTCGAGATATTTTTCAATATTGGAAGTAAAGAACTAATGGGTGGTAGAAGCCCAATTTGTTTATTTCTATTGGACTGGAAATTTACAGATCAGAAGAACCTAGACTAACTCATATGATAAAGGATGATGAAGACATCAGTAAAAATTCATGTTTAGCTTATAGATGACTATCTATAGAAATGTGTATAAACATGGGTGTTTTTCTCTGTCAACTAAGAGAGCCTAAAAGAAAAACACTTGGTAACAACAAACAGACCTAGTGTCCATATCTTAGTTTCCAATATCATTTTTTCAATAAAAGGAACCAGAGATCCTTGGAGAAATGACAGATTCCAGGACAAGGATAAGAAGTACACTAGATAAGCCTGGAGCATCTTGTAGGGACAGAAATAAGAAAGTACAGACAAATACAAAAATAGAAAAACACATTGATAGTAGTATGTCAAAGGAACATAGGAGTCACTACTTGAGAAGTTCTCAATGTCCAAAGCTAGATCAGCTTGAGCAAAATGATACATAAAGTGGTATCCCATTATAAAGCAAAATATGAAATAAATATTCATGGGTCCACACTGATATAAATAAATGATTGGCTATTTTAGCAAACAGAAGAAAAGGGGAAAAAAGAGAAATCTCTTATGCAGAAAAATTTATGTAGATACTCCATCATCCAGGAGGGAAGTGTGGCCCACTCTCTAGGTATGGGCTGCACATAATGACTTCATTCCAAAGAGTACGATATCAGAAAGAAAGGGTGTAACTTCATTACAGAAGCCTGATGAACACTGCCTCAGCCTAGTGCTCAAGATCAGCATGAACAGTCATAAATCAAGTTGATAGAGTAGACCTTTGATATACTTGGAAATGATACTTTAACTCTATGGCCTGCCCCCTAATAACCCATAACCCCAGTCTTCATAAGAAAAACATCAATCAAATTTCAATAGAAGGGTGTCTCCTGAAAGATCTGACCAATACTGCTCAGAACTGTCAGGGATATAAAAAACAAGGCAAGTCTGAGAAACTGCCCAGCTAAAGCAAGCCTAAGAGGACAAAACAACCGAATGTAATGTGATATCCTGGATAGGAGTCTGGCGCACACACACACACACACACACACACACACACACACACACAAGCATTTGAGGGTAAGTATGGACATCTGGAAAAATCTGTGGACTTCAGTTAATAGCAGTATATCAATATTGGTTTGTTCATCATAACAAAATGTTCTGTACTAATACTAGATGCTAATAATAAGAGAAACTGGGTGCAAAGTGCATGGGAAGTCTCTGTACTATCCTCAAATTTTTTCCTGTAATTCTAAAACTACTCTTAAAATGGTCTATTTAGAAAGAGGGGACAGACTCTGGAGTCATTTGAGCCACTGTCTGGGTCGTGTTCTCTCATAGCTCCTAGCCGAGAGTTTCACACCTGTTCTTCTTTGCCTTCCTCTACCTCTGGCTAAGATGACAGGGCAAAGCTGTCAGCACTCTGGATTTCTCTGCATTCCTTCACCACCCTTCTCTATACCTCTAGAAGTTGACCACTATAAATGCCACTAGCTATGTGCCCTTGTCCCAACTTTTGGTTGGGCTCTACAAATAGAAGGAACTAGCAGAAGATCAGAGAGCAAAGAGCAAAGAGTGGTTGGGGTGTTTATTCTCTAGGGTTCCTACTGCTTGACTGTGGGCGGGTAATGACTTTTGCATCCTTTAAGGCTGCAGCCCAGTCTCAGATGCCCTCTCTATCGCTCTCTCTCAGGCTTTTCCTAACTACTTCCTGTTCTTGCTCTTGCAGCCCTAGGCAGGTAACTGTTGCCACCTCAAATGTTTTACCATCACTTAAATTGGTTTCTTTTAATGTTCCCTACACCTTTATGGATAGTCCCTTCATGAAACTCATCCCAACTTTTCTACTTGGGTGAGCCATATGTATCTTCCCTGATTCTATGGATACTTAGGTGTTTAGAACTTTGGTGACCATTTACACTGGCTTTTGTGCTTGGTTTGCCCTTGATGTCACAATCCACCAGCAGTAACCCAGCACTGTTCTCTCTTTTTTTAAAATTTTATTTAAAGAGAAAAAAACAAAACAAAACAGAATAAAGGGTAGCAACAATACAGAATTCCAAGGAAAAAAGGAAAAGAACAACAACAAAAAATCCTAAGAAATTATTACTTGACAAATTACATACTGACTTCTTGGAAACAGTTGTTCAAATTACAAAGTTAAAACATGTAAAGTAGATATTCAAACAGTGAGACTGTTAACAGTTCTGCTCCATGATCTGACAAAAACAGCAATATGGTCATCCATCTTACCCACTCAAATATACATGCAATTATATCAAAAGAGTAAAATTAAACACAACAAAACAGAACAAAGCGGATAACAAGAAAGCAACGTAAGAGACATAAATTTCAAAACTAGACAATCAGAGATATTCACTGTCTATCATATTGACTCTTGTTTTCTTCCAAATAGTTGTCCATATTGTCACATACAGGGAATTCACATGAAACAACTTAGTATGGGATTGATCTGAGCAGGACGAGGAGGGCATTTCAGGTCTTCAAGGCCAGACATTAGGGAAGCCAAGAATGGCTGTCATAGTGTCTCTCATTCTCCTCAAAACAGCTGACCATACCTTTATATGTGTTGAACTTAAACAAGACAAAGCAAGCTAAAATCACTTTGAACAAAAAGTGATAGTTTTGCTTGATTTCACATCATGACATTATGGAGTCAGCACTGGGTATTGTAGTGTCTCTTTTTCTTCAAAGTAGTTGTTCATTTCACCATGTGTTATATAGTTGGTTCTTATAAACTGTTTATAAGCTCTACACATGCATGAGTCTTTAAATGTATATCTATCCTTTCTGTATTAGAGGTAAGAACAAAACAAAGCAAGATAAAACAAAACAATTCCTAGAAAAGCATGAGGCAAAAAAGTCACATAAAACTGCAATACTAGGTGATCTACAATGGTTACAATGATTACCATGATGTCTCAACATTAATAAAAACAAAGCATTGGAGACATTATAAGACTTAAAAAGCAAGTAATAATCAAACCAGAGTGGGTATCTTAGTGAATCTTGTCATCTTCAGTGTAGTTGCCTATACTCTTAGACTTGATGCTATCAATCATAACAGATTTAAATAAAATCAGTCAATACAGAGTAGCAATCTAACAAACTACATTCAAATAATATCAGTCATAATAAGACAGTATATAAGTTATAAAGGGCTTCAGATTAAGTTGATAGGAAATTAGGGATGATTACCATAATATGTCCTCTTATTTTTGGGATAGCTGACCATGTCCTCAAGTCTAGTGTAAGTCGACAAACTGGAACAGCACATAATCCATCCAAGCAGAGTGGTGAGAATAATGTAAATTTTAAATCTTGTTACCCAGTTAACAATATCCTCTGCCTCCCTTTTTTAGACAATTCCTCCCCTTTCACTCCCATAGGGTGCACTGCTTGTTTTGGGTCTCACTGCCTCCCTATATAGAGCATCTCAAAGGACCCTATCTCCTGATCTACTCTGCCTGTGTTTCTCTCTGTTAATATTTCAAGGCCATCTATACTAGAGATTACAGCCAATCTTCTCTGCCTTATTCCTGCTATTCTGTTTTTCTGCCATTGGTTGTCTATATTTCTGTTCCACTCCACTATCTGCCCTGTTCACTGAGGCCTCTCTGCCACTGTTCCTGAAATGCTCATATTCTTGTTCTCTCTCCCTAGAATGTCCTTCAGTATTTTTTGTAGTGTTGGGCTGGTGGTCACAAATTCTCCTAGTTCCTCTTTGTCATGGAAGCATCTTGTTTCTCCATTAATTTCTGGAGAGAGTTTTGCAGGATACATCAATCTGGGCTGGAGATTGTTCTCCTTCAGCACTTGAATTACTTCACTGCAAGCTCTTCGTGACCTGATGGTCTGTGTCGAGAAGTCTGCTGTGATTTTGATGGGTTTTCCTTTATAGGCGATCTGTTTCTTTTCTCTGATGGCTTTTAATATTCTTTTCTTATATTGAATTTATGAGATCTTGATTATTATGTGTCTGGGTGTAGCTCTGTTTGGGTTGTAGGTGGCTGGAGTTCTGTATGCTTCATACATCTGCATATCATTTCTTTTTTCTATGCTTGGGAAATTTTCCTTAATAATTTCTGTGAATAGCTGTTGTAATTCCTCTGTTTTGATTCTTGCTTCTTCATTCACATGCTTTATTCTTAAGCTATAGATCCTCTTGTCATCTTCCAGTCTTTGTATCTTTGCTGCCTACTCCCTTGTTATTTTTAAGAGATCTTCCCTTTCATGATCACACATTGCAAGCCTGTGTTCAATTTTTGATAGTCTATCTTTGGTTTCTTTCAAGTAGTTTTGCCAGCTTTCTATAGAGTCTTTAGTTTCCTGATAATCTCTTTGAATTTGCTTCATGAATTCTAGGTTTATTCTGTATGCTTCATTGAATTTTTCTCTCCTTTTGTGTTCCTCCATTCTTCTGTCTGTGTCTTCTTGAGAGGTGCCCAGCCTTTCTTTTATTAATCTACTTATCTCTTGTTTAATTTGAATTAATATTTCAGTTTTGGTCCCACTTACGAGGTCCTGAATATATCACTTTATGTGTGCTAACACTGTGTTTGATGTTTCATTTTTGCTGCCCTCAATCTCTTTTGTATTTACTTCTCCTGGATCAATGTTCTCAGGGGTGGGGGCTGGGGTTTTTTTCTTATTTCTCCCTTTTGTCATGTTTTTGGTTCCTTCCATATAAGTGTACAGTGTAGTTCCCAGACCCTTTTCTTGTTGGTTAAGGCTCCTCTAGAGGGCGCAGGCTAAGAGCTTTTGCCCTCTTCAGTTGGTTATCAGAGATTAAAGTTCAGGCACAGACATGTGTGCTGGCTCCTTCCCTCTGGGCCAGTCAACCTTTGCAGGCCTTCACTGCGTCAGTGTGCACTGATCTCAGGGAATTAATTTGTAGCGACTCACTGGGTCCCCGCCAGGTGCGCTGCCTAGTCCAAGCAGATTCCACCAATCTGCTCCACGAGGGGAACAACCAACTGAAGCCACTTCCTTATGGAGTTAAGGCTGTCCTGCCCAAATCCAACATGTCATCCAGTTGGTTTTCCCTTTCCCTTGGGAGGGTCTTATTCCCATCACTCACCACGAGTTGATGCCATCCCAAGAACTGCTGGGCTCCCTGACCTCCGACTTCAGTGCAGCTGCAGTGCGAATTCATGGTGCCTCTGTGTGGGTCGCGTGCAGGACCGGTCCGGGGGAGCCACACGCAGGGCTGTTCCACTCCACACTCCAGCGGCTCAAGCCAGTCGCTTTGGCATGGATCACTTTGTCAGGTCCCTGGCAGGGATTCAGGCGGCTCAAGGAGTGTGCTATGTTCACTGATCTTAACTTCTCTTTTGGTAGCCCAAGGACCTCATATTCGAGCAGTTTTTTGCACTTTAGCTTCTTCATGGGTTGTGAGAGTCCATCTCTCTCTGTTTGGGTCTCTCCAGGGTGTTTTATTCTGGCATTTAAGCTGTCTCTCTCAGAGAGGGTCTCTCTCCTGCTACCTACTGGTCCACCATCTTTGGACCTCACTCCCCCAGCACTGTTCTCTAAGAAAAGCAGGAGCTTGCTTCCCACAGATGCTTGTGCAATTTGTCAGTGTCTGCATATCCCACAGAAGCAGGAAAATGAGAGATGCACTTAACCGTACGACAGAAGCTAGCGGTACAGCACACTCTGGTTACTTACTCAGGTCTTCATTTGAGAAAATGGGGATGTTGTTGCAGTCCACCCCATTTCTCTCTCTAACAATTGCTAGTGATAACAAGAAGGAAGCCATTATAAACTTAAAGAAACATGAGAAACATTATAATATTGACTCATTATAAAACTAATATTACTTCTACAGTGTCAAATATTTTACAATAAACATGAATTTTTTGTAATGAAAAGACTAAACAGAGAAAAATAAAAACAGTATATACTTATTATTGAAAATTTGAAAATATTTTAATAATTTAAAAGAGAAAGTAAAAATTACCTATAATCCTAGAACAACAAAATGGCATGTTGGAAAAACTTGAAAATCATCAATTTGAATATTGGCTGTTAGTTTTTAGTTGTAATCTTGTACAAGTCAATTAAGTCCTCTGAGTGTCATTTGTCACAGTTGTAAAAGCATGGGACACCAATACTATCTTGCTGTTTTGTGGCAAGAATTGAAATTATATTGATATAGGGGAAAGAAACTCCCAACCTACTAGCTGTCCAGTATGAGTTCGTGTTCTCTAACATTGAAGAATGAGTTCTAGGAACAATGAAGGTTAAGAGCAAAGTATATTTATTGAGAGAAAGAAAGCTTCTGTCTATCAGAGAGACAGAAGGGGTCCAAGTGGGTTGCTAAAAACTGCCTTTTCTAGGGACTTTATAAAGCAAAACCCCAAGGTGTGGTCAGTCCAAGGTGGGAAAAATGAGAAATTGCAAGGTTGGCATGAGGTGGGACAAAACTATGGTCAACCAATAAGATCAAGTATAATTTCCTAGATAAAATTGATTAAATTGGGGTCAAATAGCGAAGTGAGTCTTGTAGCAAGTGGGCATGAATACAGAACAGAGCCTTTGACTGTAGAGGGTTAGGTTAGTGGCTCCTTCTGGCTTCCTTAAAGTGACTGATACTTATTTAGAATATCAATCCTTGATGTTTATCTTTAGGATGTGGGTGCATTTGTTTTTTCTTTTGTCTTGAGGTCTGACCCACAGTGGGAGGTATCTGTCTTCTGCACTGGCTCCTTCCCTGCCTGGCTGCCTATAATATTTCTATCTAACTCAGCTGCCTGTAATGATATAATGCATGTGCTTTAGCCCAGTGCTTTGTATAGAGAATATGTGAAGATAGATCTGGGTTTGAATATCTGTCTGTCAGTTTCAAGCTCTCTGAAGCTTGGGAAAATTAGAAAAAAAAATCTGTAAATCTGTAAAACAAGGATAAAAATGGTAACTATTCTCTAGAATTATTTAGGGCAATCAATGAAAAGAAAAAGAGCTTTTCTTAGTGCAGTGGATAGTATGTAGTAAGCACACTGCATAAAAGCAACTGTCTTTATCTTTATTACCATTATTTTTATATCTAAATCACCAACAACAGGTATCATCTAAAGGAAGCAATCAGCGTTGAAGTGACCTAACATGTCTGATTTTACAAATATGGTGTTAACATACTCATTGAGACCCAAGGGCCCATTGGGCCCAACCACTGTCCCTGAAGTAATATATTCAGAAAGGCATTTGTTTAGTTCAAACCTACTAAAATGCAGTAGGGGTAGCACAGAAGTTTAGCAGTCACTTTTGTTAGAGAAGCCTTTCCTAAAGGGATAGTGTGATGTTTCTTCCCATCCCCAAAGGTTAAAAACTGATAAAGCCAGGTAAGAATAAAAAAGAAGCAATAGCCTTAAATTGGAAAAAAGCAAACTGCAATTTGGAAAAAGTGAAAGGGACTAATAAGTAGAAGCAATATAAGAATAATATGAAGAGGGACCCCATTCTCTCATTTCTTTCCACAATGGAGGAAGGTTTGTGAGTTGTTTAGTCATTTTATTTATGCTTGCTTGCTGCCTAAGAAACTCATATATTGTTTTCCCTGAGCCAAATACCATTATAAGCACTTTTTAAATATTAAATATGTTGGAAATAGACAAATATACATGTATAATTACTTGGTTATATGTAGGCCTAAGTGTTCCAGGCCCCTTTTTTTGAATGTAATAGGGATATCTGTGCTTCCCTATTTCTTGCCTGTCTTTTAGGGGGTCAGTGAAACAGCATCTGTTACCAAATTGATACCACTCATGAATTCTAAGAGGGATTCACCAAGAACATGGTAAATTAAGGCATATGCATATACTGGAAACAGTTATCATTCTTATGGAAACAATTAGTTACCGTTGATCAGCATGAACAAGCTCACTGCTATTTGCTCTGAACACAAATGTTGATGGAGACAGGGTGGCAAAAACTCAAGGACCTTGTATGGGGGAAGAGGATTTAATTAGAGAAGACTCTGGTGGGGTCATCACGAGCCTGGATGGTTGCCTGGGTCTCTGTCTGAAACTGCTAGAGCTTTGGCATCTCTGGGTTAACTCTCACCAAGCTCAGAAGCTTCACTGGACTTGTAGACACGGTGTGTGTGTGCAGACACAAACCTCCATCCAAGGATCAGGGTCGTGCTGAGCCTAAGGGCATTGGGTATCACTTCATCTCTCGTGGGGACTGTTTCAACAAGTCTGAGGGAATCTGGGGATGATAAATTTTCTTAGGAAAATCATATTAAAGTTCAATTTGTTAAATCAGCCTCTTGATCTTATCAACAGTGGGCAGTTGTTCTAGCAGCAGAACCAAGAGGTGATAAATTCTTTAGGCTGAGTCCGCAGATGGTTATCCTTAACAGAGTGGATGAAATCAATGGGGAAGTCATCTAGAAAATGTACTTGGGGCTTATATAATGCCAGGGCTGGTAATATTGTTTAATCAGATTGGAATCATTATTTTCCTCTGCTGTGTGTGTCATTTTAATAACAAAGCTTTCAACTAAGTTAGAATTTTCTTCTGGCCAGAGCAGCAGAAACACCTGTTACCTCTGTTCCTGTTCTCAGCTGCTAAATTCAGATGCTTACTGGGTCAGAGTGTTTCCTGGAAGTGTTTGGAAACAAGGCTGGGGAAGGAAGTCTTATGCTGCTGGCAATGAGCACAACCTTCCACAATGTCAGTGCTTCTCAGGAAGCCTTTGGCACAGAAAAAAATATCCCAGCAGACCGAGGGGCATGGAGTTGCGGGAGCACTTTGTGGGGAGATGGTACAAAAGGTTAAGCAAGTGAGTGCTGTTGGGATATATGTCCCAACTGACTTGCCATCTGGTAAGTACTGAGCAGGTTCCGTGTACAGTGATACCTCATTACTTGTCATTAATTGGTTCTGGGAGGTTCAACAAGTACCCAAAACAATGAGTACCAAATAAATTGATTTGGCTGTAAAGGATAGCTGATAGGTTCTAGTTTGCATGTACCAAAAAATCAGTACTGGGATGGAAATTTCCCATCAAAATGCATCAAGTACCAGATTCTAGAAGTCTGAGAGCAGTCAAATGTCAATGGATGGCTGTCCCAGCACAGCGCTGGGGTCAGAGGGGAGGCAGCTTCCCTGCCTCGGCTTCTCAGGGTCCAGCTCAGAGTGGGCCAGTTTGCCTCTGTTTACTTTTGCATGGCCTAAGAGTTAAGAATGGTCTTTAAACTGCTTTTAATGATTAGGGGAAAAGAGTATTTCACAACATGTAAAAATGATATGAATCGCTAATGTTAGTACCCATAAGTAAAGTTTTACTGAAACACATCCTGGCTTTTACAGGTATATACTTTCACATTATGGTGGCTTTTACATGAAATGCTTTTTCATTATAATGCAAACTTGAATAACTGCAACAAAGACTGCATGTCCTGCATAGCCTAAATATTTACTATCTGCCCTTTAAAGAAAATGCTTGCAGCCATAGTTTAGGTGCACAGACAAGTAAGAGGACGCTACTTTGAAGTCTAGAGATTAATAAATACAGCCTGTAGCTCCCTGCATTTAGGATTGCAGATAACAAAGATATTGACTTGGTCATCAGCAAATGTCATTGCACTTGGCAAACAGAGCTGAGCAAGCCAGGAGGAAGTATTTGAACACCAGGGAAGGTGTTGCTAGCTCGTGTAGCTACTAATACTATGCATGAGAAGACACAAAACCAGTGAGAGATGCAGCGGGAATGAATGAGAGGACACTGACTTGAGTTTGAATTCCTTTGAAAGCCAAGTCTGAGAAAAGAATTTAAGTATAGGGAGGCCAGTTGGGAGGTAAACTCAGGAATCAGTAGTGAGAGAGTGGGGTGAGTGAAACAGGAGGGAGATAAAAGTATGTTTTTGTTTTTTGTTTTTCAGTACTAGGTTTTGAACCCACAGCCTTCACATTCCAAGTCATTTTTTAAGTTTTTGAGATAAGTTCTTGCTCCATTGCTTGTTGGCTGGGCTCAAACTTACCATCCTCTTACTTCTTCCAAGAAGTACTGGGATTGCGGGTGAGCACCACCGTGCTGGCGTGATACAGGGTATCGGAATGACTGGTTACTGCTGGGCCACCAGGGCTCAGTCCTTTCTGGAGACCTTCAAGGGAACAGCAAGGAACAAGCCTCATGAGTGCTGCACCTCGCCTCGGGGACCACAAAAGTGGGCGTTTACTCTCTGCCCCTTTACGCTTTGAGAGCTTTACCTCCATTGAACTTCATGGTTGCACCTGCATGTGGCTGCTGGGCACCTCCTTAGGTTTGGAGTGAGACTGAAGAGACCCCTAAATCTGAAGTGAGATGCAGAACATGCACGGAACTGTCCACCACCCCGTGCTGAAATCTAGTGTTTTTGGATCTGGCAGCACACATCATGACCATCTGCTGCAGAGACGTCCACACAGCTAAGTAGAAGGATTAACTTTGGCCCCCGGCTGTGGTGCATTCTGCTGGGCTGACTCCTGATGCTGGCTGCACAGATCCCCAGGCTGACTGTGCAGCAACTGGGGAAGCCTGGGGCTGGTGTGCTGGAAAGAACAGCTTTGGGAATTGGAAACCTTTGGTTCCATCTGGGCTTCCTCTGTCTTGTTCCTGACTGACCCTGGCAATCTGGGTCTCTTCCGATGAGAAAAAACCTGCCCTTTCTAACTCATACATTTGTGATAAAAATTAAATATGCTTCAAGTTTTACAAGAACAGAATGCCATATAAATATAACTATTACTATTATTTCTGTCAGAGGCCCTTTCCATTTTGCCCCCCTAACACAGAAGAGTTTTCAGAGAGTATTAACTACCCATCAGCAGCTTTCTAAGAGCCCTGTTCTGTGTCCAATCGGTGTTTCTTGGCAGTGGAAGTTTCCTCTGCAGGTTGGACAGGTTTGCTCAGCCCTAGCATGCATCTTGTTAACCACTGGAGACTTCCAGGTAACAAAAGGGTAACAAAAGTAGAATAACTTTGCCTGAATTTTCCTTTGAAAATTAAAAAGAGAGAGAAGGGAGGGGTGGTGTAGGACCTTTCTGGATCTAGTGCCACTCTGCTTCTTGGGATGAAAAAAGAAATATATTTGGGTGGCAGATGGTAAACATCTTCCCATTATAAGTGTCTCACTTTCCTAAGGCACTTGAAAAGGCACTTCTCATATTTCTGAGCATTCGATCTTTGATTGTGTCTGCCACTGGTACGATATCTCGGAGAAAGAGAATACCCTACTGCTTTTAGATACATGCCACATATCTCTCCTCAGTAGAAGGTGGTTTTCAACAAAGGGTGAAATAAGCAGAGAAAGAAAGAAAGAATTGAGAGAGGGAGGTGGAAAGGGGGAAAACAGAGAGCAGTGAGCCATCTCAGGATGCCATCCATACCCTGGGCTGTCAAAGGAGAGGCAGGAGCAGAGAGAAATGATAGCAATAGGGGATCATCAACATCTGGAATTCAATGCTCATTACTTTGTTGGTTCAGTCTAGGTGAAAATGTTTCTGGAAGATCTATTTTGCTCAAATCCATTTTCACAACAACTGAGAGAGTCGTCAGGTATAACCAATTCCATTTTAGAGACATGGGAAGTGAATAGCTAGTGTTTTCTGACAGTGAACTTGAAAACTTGAGAATTCAGATGCATCCATTTTAAGGGCCAGTTTCACCTTGAAACAGCCTGGTTTCTGACTCTTTTTTTTTGGTCAGTTCATTTTTCCACTTCCAAAGGTATTTAATTCTTCAAAGAAACTATGAGAATTTGGACTAAGTTTCTGACTTTTAGAGAACTTTTTAAAAAAAATCCTGAAGTTTCCAACACTAGAATTAATCCCTTTGGTTTCTTTTTGTTTTAAACACCAAGTTGCTATTCATAAAGAAAAGCACAGATCAAAGGCAAGATTAAACCCACCTGCCACTGAAAAGATTTTCCCACCATCTCTGTATTTGGAATTTGCAATAAGCAACATGTCTCCTGTCAGTTGCTTCATCTTTCTTTCATGCTGTCTGTCCCTGAGAATTTGGCAATCTGGTATGTTCCCACCAGTCACAGAAGCCAACTTGATATCCTTATTTCTACCTAACAGATAAAGACCCTTAAACAGAGAAATGCCAAGTGACTTCTCTTGGGTTCTTTTCAAAGTCAATAGAAGAGTTGGCCTTTGGAGCTATAAATTTAGCATCCCCTTGTACTTGCTTACTAGCTAGTATATGCAGGCCAGTCCTGGACATACATGATAAAATACATATTTTATATATCTCTAATCCTTCCCTCTCTTTCCCTCTAGAGAAATAATTCCTTTCTCTATCTAGTTGAGACCTTTCTGCCCACCTCAGTCCCATCCTGATGCAAAAATTTCAGACTTACTAAGAAAACAAAGCAAACCACAAGGCACAAAAGCCTTGGCATGCACAAAGACACTTCTTTCTTCCCACTTGCATGGAGGCTATGGTCTTTGCTGCATGGCTATAGTTTGAGTGCCAGCTACTAAACCGATTTGACTTAGAAAAAAAAGAGAAGAAAAATCAAATTTCAGTTAAAATCTGTATTAAGTGTAGACAATTTATAAGCCATGGAAAACAAAGAGGGAACATTGAACCTCTCTGAAATAGACTTGCCAGAGAGAAGTATTGCCTCAATTTTCTCTGTTTGACTTTTCTAGCTTCTTCTATAGGATTATCAGATGTCTCTGGTGTAAGAGAAAAGTCGAATTTAGCAAATCCAAGAACAAAGCCAAACAACTAGATTGAGAAGTCCTCTGGTTTCAAAGTAGAGATCGCTACTACTGAGCCCAGCCCCTTCGCAGCTCGCCCTGACAGTGACCCACCAGCAGCTGGCCTAGGTGAGTAAGTCTTAACTTCTCTGCCCCCAGGGCCCACTTGCAAGGTTAATGCCTAAAGTCTGAGAATTGTCAAAGTTTTGGCTTTCCAGAAATCTGGAGGTTTACTAGGGAATTCTCTTGGGAATGATATGTGAAAAGGAAGGAACTTTTGGAGGAAAAATTGGACAAAGAGCGACACTGATCTATGATGTCAGCTCAGTACTATTTCAGCCCCACCTCATAGGCAGCTGTAACAATGTAACCATCTCAGAGCTGTACTAGTTGAGTCAAGAAGACCTGGCTTTTAACAAGTTTACAGTAGGGCTGTAATTTGTATGTCTTGCTCTCAATATGTATGCTCTGAATCACCAGTGGTACATACATGACTGTAGCATGGCATGGTACAAGCTGCCTGATGGGATAGTCACAAATGTGTGACTCGTGATTCAAACCGATGGGAACGTGTTAACTTCCCTCTTGATTGACCAGTGGATGCAGATTGTCTTAGTTACTTTTTTCTCATTGCTAAGACAAAATACCCAATGCCCAAAGTTAAGGAAAGTAAGATTTATTTAGCTCACAGTTTGTAGAGGTTTCAGTCCTTGTGTCATAATCAGTAATTAACTGTTTCCAAAGATGGTGGTGTAGCAGAGGGGCAACTTTTTATGGTGGCAAAAGATAACAAAAGCAACAAGAGCAAAAGGGAGGAACAAGCCTCTTTTCTGTCCCTTATATTGTATGCAGGCTACATGGCCTAGGGCACGTGTAGCATTCACACTGCCAACCACAGCACTAGACAATGAACCAATGACAAACTCTAGATTTAGCTGCCTCCAAAAAACCTGCCTGACATGACAGCATGAGGCGTTGAGGGGGACATCCAGACACAAACCACAATACAGATTGTCCTGGGAAGGAAGCATGACCTTGGGCAAGGTGGTTCTCTTTAGAACTCTCCAAAGGAGGATGACAAAGTGGCCAATAACAGCTTCCAGAAGCAGAGCAGCAATTCCTTCATTTTGGAAGGGGATCTGGGTTTTACATCACAGTGTCTATCATAGCTGTAATAGAACAGGCACTGATAATTTTAGCAAAAGATTAGAAATCAGACAATGATGAATTAAAAATTCTCAGATTCTCTTGTCCCTTCAGCCCCTCCAGATGGTTCTTTGACAGGAATCTTATTACATGCATTCTGGAAGCTCTGGAGGACATGAGACATAAGCTAAGAGAGGGAAACTCAGATCTTATTTTCACAGTTTTGACACTGACACAAAGGGCATGTCCACTAGCAACAGGAAGCCAGGCAGTGTTTCAAATGCTAGTTCTAGAAGAAAAGGATGTGACACTGAATAAGATATTCTCGTTGGTGTTAAGGAACCTTTGAGCTTGCAGAGTTCAGGTTGGCTTAACTCTTAACTGCCCTGAAATGTGGTAAACAACAAAGGGTAAATTTGCCAAGATTTCACTTTTAACATGATACCTTAGGCAACCTGGGGCCCGCTAGAATACTCAAGAATCTTGAGTTACTCCTTGGAAATCCTTCTACTCATTGGTACAAGAGCATTAACACTGCAGTAGATGCTCACGTGTGGGGCTTACCCTAAAACTGGGAAAGAGATCTACTGAGAGAAATTGTTACCACTTCTCAGTTTGGACATGCTTTTCCATTTCTCCACTCTAACATTTGAATCTTCATCTGCAGAAAGAGATCTGGGGCCCAAAATTAAGCTCTGATATCACAGAGTTCTAGGTATGAATTTATTGTTGAATAAGGTCCAATTTAATGCAAGTGTAGAGGACTGATCTGCTATTTTCAGTAGTGATCTCTTGAGTTGTGAGCAACTACAGAGATGGATACACTGATGTAACTGAGCTGATGTGCTTTGATTGCTTTAGTCAGCAATTTCCTATATCATATCCCTGTATAGAATCTTCTTATTCATTCTTTCAATGGACACTTTTGTGGACCTACTCTTGAGATATTGCGTTAGAAAGGGTACTTCCAAAAGGCTATGGATAGGCATTTCCCTTGAGGAAAACATGGTAGGCCTTATGGTGTTATTTCCTAGAATCACTGTCAGTCAGAGTGTTAGGAGGGTCAAGGTTGGGTTTGAGCAGAAAAACTATTTAAGGATTAGTCTCAGGTCCATTGACTTGGACAATTTCATGCAAGTGCTAAGGTTTCTGCTGTGGCAAAAGCCCTGCATTGAACCCCAGGGGCCTCAGTACCCTCTCTGACACTTCAGAAAACTCTCCTAGCTAGTGTTGGGTTCTGACAAGGATGGATTTCTTGAACCTTGATATTTTTACCTTTCTACCTCATGTATCTCAATATCATAAAATTTCTGCTAACATGACTCACCCAGTTGACTGGACCTCCTGTTATGCTATCCTGAACTATGAATTTCCTATGGTTGTTTACCCTTGATGACTTCCTTCTTTCCTTCTCTCTGTCCATCCTTTCCTTCCCTTCCTTCTTTGCTCTTTGCAACTAAGGCCAATATTTACCCTCCCTGGAGAAGCATCCAAACAGTCACATTAATTCTGCAATCCCTGCCCTACTTACTTATAGTTTTCCCCCTTTCATCTTGTCCAGCAGCTGAAAGGCCAGTATGCCTTCAACATAAGACCCACTTTTGATTGACCAAGAAAGCCATAACCAAGAAAGATATCATCCTTCATGCCATTTATACCCCATCCCCTGCCCTGTGCTCCCATTGTGGGCTCCTATATATGGAGTAGGGAGGACACAGCCTGCATGCTGCTGCTCTTGAACTTGAATGGCATGATGATTTCAAACTCATGTGTAAAGTCAGTTGACCCTGATGACCTGCTTTGATCATTTCTCCAGATAATTGTATAGATCAGCTTAAACATAGGAGTAAGCGAGGGCAGTGGTGGTGCAGCTATGGCACATGTGCTGCAGACAGCACGCAGAGCTCTCTCTGGCTGTACCTCAGCCAAGTGACCCTAGCATCAGTCCCAGTAGCCTAGCATGAGATAACTGTACATATGAGTCATGCACATGCTCAAAAAGGAAAAGCAGTACCAGGTAATGGCATTAGCCCTGGAACTCATTAGCTGCTATTCTCCAAGCTTTTGCATGGTTGGTCAGTATTCAGGTCTAATTGCAGTGTTGGAACTTCATCAGAAACAAGTGGGTTTGGGGTTGCAGTTTGGGTGCTCGGTCTCTGAGAGGTTTACCATCGAGCTAGGGCCTTAGGGGTAGCAGGTGTGGGTTCTAATGCCACATTTGCCTTCTTCTGTGACTTTGAACATATTATTTAGCTTTCTAAGTCTCTGTTTCTCTAACTGTAAAGCAGTGATATCCTCCTGTTACTCCAAGAATTGTTAGAGTGTTTAAATGAGATGGTTTGTTAAATTATGGGCTTGGTGTTCAATGACAGGCCATGTCACAGAAAATATATATATTGGGGTGGTCGTGGTGGTGGTACTGAGGACTAAACCCAGAGTGTTTTTACTGAGCTTCATCTCCAGTCTTTAAAAAACTTTTTTCTTTTTAATTTTGAGACAATTTCTAAGTCACTAAATTGCCAAAGTGGAGCTCAAACTTGGAATCATCCTGCCTCAGACTCCCAGAGTGCTGGGATTACAGACTTTCACCACCTTGTTTGGCTTCTATTATAATTTTTAACTGTGATGGCTTCTCCTACTCAAATCTTAGAAGAGCCTCAGTCCTAGATTTGCAGTGCTAGTTCCAAGGTGTGCCTCAGGCAGGTAGGGGGAGGGGAGAGCACAGGAAACAGACAAGCAGTTTGGGGAATATAAGAAATGGACAAGCAGTGTGAGGGGAGGCCTGGGGCCCAGTTAGAACCTGTCACGGGTGAAATGGGCCTTTTCTTTTTCTTGTGTGTTCCTTTTTAGAATCTCTAGCTTTCTTTTTCCTTTATGTTATGAACACTTTCAAATATACAAAAAAAATATAGATGCACTAATCAACCTCCTATGAACTAATCACTTGGATCTAACAATGATCAATATTTTTAAACCAATGAAAGTTGCTCTTAGTGACTGCCACATGTGGAAAAGAATCACCAGGTCTATTCTCCAGGCTTTGGGAGCTGATAGTGATGATAGTGAATATCTACCGTGCTCCCACCCCAGAACACCTTCTACAAAAACTCTGAAACATAGTATTCTATCTTTCCAAGTCCAAGAGATTTCTGACACTGTTGGGATTTTCAAACTGGCACCCCTTTCCCAAGCTTGTCCAAAAATCCCAAACATAACCACATCACACTTCTCTCCCTCTCCTGTCACATTATGCAGTATGAAACAATTTGAGATTAAAATGATAAATTAGCTGTTAACTGCTAAATATTTAATGTCAAGAAAAAGCTGTTTAAAAGCCATAAAAATTCAGGCTGTAAATCTAAATAGTAGAGTGGGGAAATGTTATATTAACTTAGATTTTGCAGTACTTTAATATTGTCTTATATCAGGCATTTGCCAACTGGAGAATACACAGCACATTTACTGCATAAATTTATGAACATGTTCTAGTTACCCCATCCATTTTCTCTATATTGTTTTCTGTTGGCATTTATAGCAACTTCAGTTTGTCTCTGCACAAGGATAAGTGATTTTTAATTTTTTTCCTTGCCGTTTTGGCCCTTGTTTGTTGGAGTACACTTGTGGCCAGTTCACCTTTCTTCCATCATCTTGAAAAAATGAAGTTGAATTTTTTTTTTTTTTTTTTTGTGGGATTTAAGTGGTCGAAGCCAAGGCAGCCCTGGAGAGAAGTTAGAGTTCAGGGATGGGAAACTGTCACTTGGCACCTCTGCCCAATAATTCATTCTCAGATTCCAAGTGGCTACTTTTAATGTTTTCTCCTGAGATTGCTGGGAGGGTAATAATACTTTCCACAAACCAGTTCCCCACGGGATTCGGAGGGAGTTAATGAAGTAATAATGAGGTGAAAGTGTCAGTGAGCTGCAGAATGTCCTTTGGATTAAAGTGGTAATAAAGGAATGTGGCTCAAATGAGAACTTCTTGGTATTTGCTCGTGTTATCTCCACTTCCAGAACACTTAGTCTCCTTCTCCTTTGTAAATGGTCGCCAGGATGCTGTATACAGCTGTAATTGTTGTGCACTGCACAGTTCCAGTGCTCCACTCACACAGCCCACAAAACGATTGGCTCACATTCCATCTCTGGAAGGACTTTCCCAACCAGTTCAGTCTTCAGGCCTTTGTATTCAGGGACCACTCAAAAGTGTCACCAGTCAGAGGTGCCTCTGACTCCTAACTGTGAAAGGACCATGCTCCCTGCATGGTTGCTATTCAAAATGTTCCCCAAAAGACTTATATTGAAGGTTTGATTGCCAGATGGTGGGCTTTAAGAACTGATTGATCAGTGGATTAATACATTGATGGAAGCATAATTTAATGGCATTATTGGGAGATGATGGAGCCTGGTTGCAGGTAGCGTGGCTTATGGGAGCATGTCCTTGGGGACTGTATCTTGTTCCTGGATCCAGGGTCAATCAGTCTCTGTCTCTCTGTCTCTCTGTCTGTCTCTGTCTGTATCTCTAACTCTCTCTCTCTCCCTCTCTCCTTCTCTCTCCTGTTCACCAGGACTTGAGCTGCTTTGCTTCACCACATGCTCCCTGTGATGATGTTTCTACCTCATCACATGCTCAGAATCATGGAGCCAGGTAACCATGGACTGAAATCTCTAAAACCATAAGTCAAAATCCATTTTCCTTTTCTACATTGTTTTCCCTCAAGCATTTGTCACAGTGATGGGAAGATAATACATTCCCTGCAAAGATTCTCACTAGGGAATCCTGAAGAGACTAGATGAGCTGCCAATTGTGAACCAAAAAAGAGGCTTTAACTCTACTAGCAAAATCTAGTCTTCTCAGTGATGTTGAACTACCCACAGTAAAACCACATCAGGATGAGCCTGGAACTCAGCCATTGCCACTGGGAACCAAAATCGGGGAAACAAATAGTCCTTTCATATGCAGATAGATCCGATGAGGATCTAGCTTGAAACTTTCTGAATACAGCTGCCAGAATTCCATACCTAAAGGTTGAGGCCAAAACCAGACATAAGCATTTTATCAGCTTCAAACTTTCTTGGAAGCCATAAGGATCTAGGTTTAGTTGAGATAAGTTCAAACCTTATTTTACTTCAAACAAGAGATGAGAACTTTTCTATTAACTCCATTTAGGTGCCCAGACAGAGTCCTGCTGTAGACCATGACCTACCCTCCCCCGGTCATCCTTTAAGCCTAGGTGATTCACCCTTTGTCAACTCTTCTGGCTAACTTCATCCATTAGGTACTCTAGGGTAAAGCAGCTGTACTAATAGTTCGATACCTTGCCATACGTTACCTGTGATATATGTTGTACATAATATTTTTCTTTTTAGTCTGGAGGAGAGAGAACAAGTTACATTGCCCTTCCCCTCTCCAGGGGCCACCACAGTGACAAACACATGGTGGCAAATAGAAATGCATTTGTTAATAGAGTCATGCATATGAAATAAACAGTTTAAAATTGCCCAAAGTAATAAGAAGAACACAGCTTTCTACCATCTACCTTTTATTACCTTGTGGTTGCAAGCCTCTGGTTAGTAACCCAAACTTATTTCCATGCTGAATGTGTCAAAACCATGTGATTATGGATCTATAATTTTCTATTTCTTTTGGAGAAGATCCTATGTGGTTTTGCAGACTATAACTTTATCTCCCTCTGTAAATGATTTTAAAACATTATCTTGCTGCTAACCTATCACTGCCAATGGCCGTCTAGAGTTGCCTTCTTCTGCCATACAGCTGACCATTTCAGAGAAAGTTCTTATAAAAGATAAAGGAGAGAACTAGATTAGAAAATGTACAGGTGGGAATGAGGAAAACAGAATTGTATCTTATGCCACCATATGACTTCTTTTATTTCTTTCAGCCCCATTTTCCTGATGAGAAAACTAAGGCTCTGAAAGGCAAATAAATACTTAAGATAGGTCTTTAGAAGTAAAATTTGATTCAAACCTTGATTTATCTGACATCAGTATCCAGGGTCTTTTCACTACATGTGCTTTAGAAGAAGTCCGGTCCGTAAGGTAGGTAACTCAATGTTGAGACCTTTGAGGGTTAAGGATGAAAGTAGGATGAATGATATCCTACACAGGCCAATTGTTTGATGGTGAAAAAAGACAAAAGGAGATAATATTTTCATATAAAATGTGATCTTGATTTTATCCAATGGAAGGGCAAGATCACATCTGTCTGCCCAATGCTAATACAATGCCTGACTCCAAATTTGTGCTTAATTTGTTGAATAAATTTCTAGCCTCTGATGTGATACTTTTAACAATTAGATTTCAGCAAGAACAGTCATATGCACCTTTAATGATCTTAGCTACTGTGCTTATACATTTTCTAAAACTGTAATCAGTAAAGCTTCCATTAGAAGGCAATTGAACAAAGCAGTTTGGAGCTGTACTGTCCGACACCATAGCCACTAGCCACATGTGACTATTTAAATTTTAACAAATTGAATGAAAAATTCAGTTCCTTGGCTGCACTAATCACATTTCAAGTTTCAATAGTTACATGTAGCTAGTGGCTATGACGTTGGACAAGGTAGATACAGAACACGTTCATCTTCACAGCAGGTCCTATTGCACAAAACTTAGTTAGAGCATGAGTTTAGTGCCAGACAGACTGGGGCCAAATCGTGCTTCCATCACTCAATGATTGGGGAGATAATTAGTTGGCATTTGTAAAGTGAAAATAACAGTTGCTCCTGTTTTAGCCTAATTTTCCCTGAAAAGTGGAGCCCAAAATGGAGGCTAACAGGCAAATGCATTTGGAGTACCATTCCAAAGAACAGGAGAATTGGGCGTATGAGGGAAAGGAGGGGGCTCTACACAGAGATGTATATTTCAGCTCGCCTCAGCTATAAGTAACTGACTTCTTCATCCTGCAAGACTCAGAAAAGCTGTATTTAATGCATCTTGGAATTAGTCATCAGGAGAGTGTAAGGGCGAGGGAAACACTTCTCTTTCAGTTCCTACCCATTTTTCTTTCCTAGATACTGGTGATTCAGATCTTAATATCTAAACAGTCTAAGCATTAGTTGCCTTAGTAGGCAGTGGTAACTAGAATTCCCATTCACTAGTCCCTCACCACTGTGCTGAGTCCCCTGAGTTTCAAACATACTCCTCCCTATTCAAATTGTGCAGTAGTAGCTACTTGTGATAATCAGGTTCAATTACTCTTGCTAGTATGATTTCTTTCTGTTGCCTTGCAACCTTTAGCATAAATATTCCAAATGATCAGGTGGTAGTGGCAGCTTCATATTCAACGACTAAGTGCCCTGGTATTCATCATCCATCTCCATCATGTATGGTAGCTGTTGTAGAGATAACATGACATACCTACCTTTGACTCAATGTATGTACCACATCCTTGAGCAAAATATCACAACCCAGTATAGTGTTACCCCTGAGATACAGCCTTATCGGGGATGACAGTCCCCAGTAAAGTTCTCTATTAGGCTAAATAATTTGATACATGAAACATAGCAGAAAATCCTGCAATCACGTGTCCATTGTTGCACTTCTCTGACATATAAACAGACTCTATTCTAAGACAGTGTTGTTTTGCGTACACTGCTAAGAGACCAGGCATCCTGCAGACCAACAGTGGTGGCTCAGCTGGAGGTACTATATTGGAAAGGCAAACACATTATCTGAAGCAAGTAGGAATTCTGATAAGGATAAATTCCTGACCCCTCTAAAACAGAAGGATCTGATATAATTAACCTGTCACCAGTATCTGGCTGGTGTTCTTGAAGAATGTGCTTTATCACTGGCTCAAGGTCAGTTCTTGCTATTGGCAGATTGGGCATTCAATAATGTCATTAGCTTTGGTGAGAGAAAGCCAGTAATGTTGTTTCTACAAATAGTCACTATTCCCGCTCTGATGGCCACTATGTTTATACATTCATTATGCCATCATAGGAGAGAGGCTGGCTGATGTCCGTAATATGAGTCATCCTGTCCCTCCACCTGGCTGTTGAGAGCTTCCTCTGCAAGGGATGTTCTCTATTGGTACGAGACACAAAGAGCTGCATGTTTTCTTCTTAGAAGTCAGAAGTCCATGCACATGCCTTTTCTCCAGACTTCTTTGTCTCATATCTTACAGTCCTATTCCTTTTAAGCCCTTGCCCACTAGTCAGAATATTAGGCTGTTGCTCAGGAATCCATGCCTTCAACCATTGTTCCTTTCATAAAATAGTAGAATGATTAACGTATTACTCATCTTAACTTTGTCTACTGACAAAGTTTCCCTTTGACACTACTTTATAAAACCCAATTTGGATCAGCACCAACGCATAATGCAATTCATCTGTGAAGGAGTCGTTTCTTCCTCTCACAGTAGTTGGATGAAGGGCTCCCCTCTCCTCTCTCATAAAAGCCATTGGTGTTACTTGAGGAAGAGATGTTTATGCAGTGGAGCAGGTGACATGGGGGCAGAGCTACCTGTTCCTATGTTTTATGTGTGCATCCTAGACCTGCTCTGGCACGATCCTGCTCCTGTTTGTAGTGCACACTGGATTACAGCTCAGTGAGCTGACTTAATGCCTTGGTGGTTCTGGTAGCAGTGAACTCAGGATGGTCAATTTGAGTCTCATGTTTACTTTTATGCCACAGATGTTAGATATCTAATAGGGCCAAGGAGCACAAAAGGGTCTATTTCTCAGAAGGAGAGCAATTCTTTGCCTTAGAGCTCATAGTGTTGCAGGAAATTTCCCAAGCTGAGCCAAACCAAACCAAACTAAGAGGAAGACTCTTTGCACCAGAGATAAGAAGGCAGCATATAATCTTTATACCAGCGGACTATTGGATTTGATGCCAGTGGACCGTTGCAGGGATAATACTTCCCAAGCAACCACCCTGAATCAGGAAAGAGTTTAGTCTATATAGAATTAGAAGTGGGGGTTACAAAGCAAGTGACCAAACATTACATGATTGGTTACATACATTGAATCATATATTGACAGACAAGCTAGTCTTGAAACAATAGAAACATTCCAGGAACCAGGGGAGGAGGCTTTTACAGAATGAGTATAGTCAAGGATATTACCATAATATAAGAATGTTCTAGAGAGAGGGCCTTTACTGAACAAGAACAGGTCAGCCCAGGGTGCCTTAAGGACAATTACTCTGACTCAGTGCTCATCTGTAGCTGGGCCATGGACATTGTCAGGGTCCACTAAATTTACCAGAAACTGCAGAACAGCAACTTGGTCAGAGTCCTCTAATTAATCATGAAATATCTATAAGTTTGTTATTTTATACAAGTGTTCTTACATATAATTGTGTCCCCAACAATTGTCTTGCTACAGAAATCTGTTATAATCTGAATGTCAGGGTTTTCCAGAAACATGACTCAGAATTCTTATTCACCACGGGTCTCACTAGGACAATTAGACTTGCTGGGTCAAGTGTTCATGCCCGGGCCTGTTACAGAGTTCTTTCTGTGTTCTGGGTCAGTTTTCCATCACTACAAAAGCTACTTGAGATAATTACCATATGAAGAGGAAAGGTCTATTTTGGCTCAGAGTTTTGGAGTGTCAGTCCATGAAGGATCAGTTCCATTGCTTTGGACCTGTGACGAAGCAGCATAGCATGGTGGGGGTGCGTGAAGCAAAAACCTGTTCGCCTCAGGGCTGGGAAGCGAAAGAGAGGCAAAGAAAGGGTGTGGGGGTGCCATCCAGGGCACAACACCTCAGTAACCTAAGATAATAGTTCCCATAAGACTTGCCCTCTTAAAGGTTCTAACACTTCCCAACAGCACCACCCTGGGGACAAAACATTTAACACATGGACTTTGGGGGGATATTAAAGATACAAATTATAGCAGGATCCCACTTGAAAATGGATGCCTTTGTTTGTTTTTACTTTTTAAATTAGTATATGTTTGTGATCATTATATATATCAGATGCCTTTCTGATCACCTGTTAAACTGATTCAAATGCCTGTATGCTATTGCCAGAGTCCAAAAAGCCTCCTTACTAACAGGTGATGCAAAGTATGAAACTTGTTATTTACTTTAGAGACATATAACCTTGGATACCCCCAGACCCTAGACTCCTAAAAGTTTCATCACCTTTTATTTGTAGAAGAATATGTAAAAGACACCAGAGGGGTACACTTAGCAAAATTCAAATTGCCTGAAAAATGACACACTTTCTTTAACAAATAAATTGAAAGAAAGAAAATAGAATAGAAATTTATAAACTTAAGAGACTTTAAAAACATATCAACCAATTGGGATATATAGATTTTGTTTGTATATTTATTTAGAAAACCATCTTTTAAAAAATGACACTTCACTGGTTGTAGTGGCTCATGCTTATAATCCCAGAACTGGGGGACTAGCTGGATTGCTCTGAGTTAGAGGCCAGCTTTGGCTACATAGTGAGTTCAAGGCTGGGTTGAACTACATAGCAAGGCTCTCTCTCTCTCTCTCTCTCTCTCTCTCTCTCTCTCTCTAAAAGTGACATTTATGATACAATTGACAATTTGAATAGTTGAATAGTTCATAATATTAAGAAACTATTACTTTTAGAAGGTTTAAGAAAATGATAGTTACATTTTAAAAGTTCTATTCTTTAAAGATGCATATGTAATATTTATGAATGAAAAGATAGGACATCTAGGATGTGTTTTAAAATAGTATGGGGGATGCCGCATGTGGTGGTGCAGCTCTGTAATCTCAGCACTCAGGAGGCTGAGGTAGGGATCACCGTGAATTCAAGGCCAGCCTGGGCTACATAGGGAGTTCAAGGCCAATCTGAACTACATAATAAGACCCCATCTCAAAAAGAAAAAAAAAAAAAAAATATATATATATATATATATATATGGAGGAGGGAAATTATGGGTTAAAAAATTGGCTATGAGTTAATCATTAAAGCTAGGAAAAAGACATGTGATTTATTATATTAGTCTGCCTAACTTTGTGTGTTGAAATTTTTCTATGATAAGAAATCTAAATTTTCTTAATTAAAAATGTTAAATGATTAGTAAATAATTACACTAGCTGTGCTTACCATGTAAGTCTTTGTATACTGGCTCACCTGCAGGTGCATCCAGGATACTTGCCATCCCATTTCACCAGATCCCACTAAAATGATGTCTTGAATTACCTGGTGGACTATCAAGACAATCCAGTCCCTGCAGATTCTACTGGAGCAGAGCACAGGAAAGCTAATATACCCCTGGGGCAGGACAATAAATGCATTCCTGTCTTTCTCATGTAAATAAAACTAATTCTGATCTGGATGGGAAAATTTTGCCAGGTCAATAGTCACATATCAAGAGCTAGTGACTGTGATGATCTGTTGTAGAAAAGAGCAGACAGTTGGCAGGGCAGCTGCTCTTGGGGGTACCACCTGATTAAATTTATGATTGTCATGCACTATGATCTATCTTGTTGTTATTGTTTGCAGCAGCCAGACAGATGAATTGAATGCAATAATTATGGGGCCAGAACCCCTGCATCTTTTAAGCACTTTGATGGTTGCATTAATCTCTGCAATTCCTTCTGGGAGGCAAGATTGCTTTATTATCCTGACAAGAAAGGTAGGGGAAGAAGGCAGTGACAAGAGCTTCCTTCCTACCATGGAGACTCTGCAGATCAAAGAACTATGGCCATTCTAAGTCCTAAGCATATCTATCCAAAAGACATACATACTTAGGAGCTTTCTGAAAGTGTCTCATGCTGCAGCAAATAGGAGCTCAGGAGCAGCAAGCAAGTAGTGTTTGGCAGGAGTCAAGGACAACGCTAGGGAACATCTGTATGAAGCCAGCTGGTGTCTGTGTGTAGATAGCCCTGGTCACTGCGATTCAGGCTAGGTTAATATACACATGAAGCTGAGGGAATGTGAAGCAGTGCATGGGGAAAGTCCTACTCAGCACCCATGTCAAAAGATTGCTAGGAAAATTGAGTGAAGAAAATGTAAAACTGTATTCTAATGTTAAATATTATGTACTCAAAAACTGTTAGCCACTCTGCTATTACTGCCATCGTCGTCATCATCATTATTATTGTCCTGAGGGATAGAATTTTTATTTAGAGCAAGGTGCCAATAGCTCAGATTATTACACTGCCTCCCACTGTCTCTGGGGTCTTCTCCAGGAATTCATTGCTTCCTTAGCTCCGTAAGGCCTATAAACATAATTAAAACTACAGGAGCAATTGGCATTTTGCCTTTTCCACCAGAATCTCTGTTGATAATAATAAGATATTCTTTTTAAGCTATCTTCCTTCCCGTTATTAATTAATTTTTTACTTAGTAGCCATGCTGGATATCTCTTATTCCTTAAATTCTCTTCTCAGAGGCCTGTTGTGATTTCATATGACATTTGGATTCTAAGCTATTCCTAATTCTGAATCTTATAACTGTATTGTCTGGCTCACAAAACTTGCTTTCTTGAAATATAACATCCCAGGAA
>PVJX010018963.1:0-35656 GCA_004027295.1 Dolichotis patagonum
AAATCACAATACTCTGAAAAAGGAGACTGAAGAGGATATCAGAAAATGGAAAGATAGCCCTTGCTCATGGATACAAAGAACCAACATTGTAAAAACGGCCATACTCCCAAAACTGTGCTACAGATCTACTGCATCCTGATCAACATCTATTAGCATACCTCATAGATAAAAAATAAAAAACCCTAAAATTCATTTGGAACCAGAAGAGACCTAGAATAGCAAAGGCAATACCAGGCAACAAAGGCAAAGCAGGATGCATCACAATCCCTGACTTGAAATTATACTACAAAGCTACTGTGATAAAATCAGCATGGTACTGGAAAAAAAAAAAACAGACCTGAGGATCAGTGGAACACATTAGAATATGCAGGCACAGCCATTCAAGAACTACAGGGAAAAAGAACAAGGCCACACCAGGAAGCAAGCCCCATCTGGGAAGCAGCACCATGTGGGCTGAGGACTGCCAGACCCGAGTCAGCACCATTCACAGACTGGGGGAAAAGAGAACAAGGCCACACCAGGAAGCAAGCCTGGAATCATCTGGAATCAGTGTTATGTGTGGGCCTGGAATCATCTGGAATCAGTGTTATATGTGTGCCAAGCTGGGAACAGCCAGACCCTAGCCCCTTCTGGCGCATAGGCTGGCAAAGAAGTACACCCTGCCACGCCCATCCCACCCCACTCCCATAAGCAACCAGCTTATCCAGAGAAACACAGGCTGTGATGACAGCTATTGAGGTGAAATACAATTGGATGCCTGTGGTGCTTTGGTGTTTCACCAACCTTGTAGGTCTAGGGCCAGTGGTCTGATCATTGGTTCAGAGGATAGTGATAGGCAGTGTGGTATCTAGGGGGAACTCCTTCTGAGGATTGTAGCCACTGATGATTCCCTATTGTATTGTTTTGAAGTCGTTTTCACTGTTTTGTTGGGTTGGATGTTACTCTCTTTTGTTTTGTTTGTGTTAAATCCAATGGCATGAGCAGCTATTTCAAAGCTAGCAAGATATATTATGGTAACAATTTTGGATTTACTATTGGCTTGTTTTGAAGTCCATTATTGCATTCTTGTTTTTATTCTTTCTATTCTATTCTGTCCTGTTTGATTTTTACTATATCCGAAGATATCTGCAGCTATTTTGAAGACAGCAAAAGGCATTATGGTAACTATTGTTGATTTCATAATTTTTTGAAATACTCTATCACTTAACACTGGTTTGTTTTGATTGGTTTTATTCTGTTTTATTATCCTTGGTTTTATCTTCTTTAAAATAAAATTTTAAAAAATAAAAGAAGAAGAAGATGCAGACACAACTACAAAGACACTCAATCACCTTATCTTTGATAAAGAGGCCTAACAAGTTCACCGGAAGAAAGCCTTTTTAATTAAATGGTGCTGGGAAAACCAGCTTTCCACATGCCAAGGACTAAACTTGGGCACAGCTATCATGATGCACTAAAGTCAAAATGGATTAAAGATCTAAATATTAAAACAGAAACACTAAATCTACTAAAAGACAAGGCAGGTAGAAATCTTGAAGACATAGGAGTAGGCAGAGAGTTCATGAACAAAACCTAAACTGCAAGGGAAGTACTTCAAAGAATCAATAACTAGGATCTCATCTGATTAAAAACTTTTTGCACATCAAAAGAAACCACCAACAAGACTGAAAAGACAACCCACAGAGTGGGAAAAATTTTTAGCTGTCTCCAAAGAGCTTCTGTCTATAACATAAAAGTACTGAAAAAAATCAGGTTCCCCAAAGTCAAAGACCCAATCAAAAAATGGGCACGTGAGAATACATACTTCTCAAATGAAGAAATACAAATGGAAAATAAGCACATGAAAAAATGTTCAACATCATTATTCATTTGAGAGATGCAAATTAAAACAATGCTGAGATTCCATCTTACCCCAGAAAGAATGACTATCATCAAGAAATCAACAATAACAAATGCTGATGAGGCTATGGGGAGACAGGAACCCTTCTCCACTGTTAGTGGAGTGTAGAGTGGTGCAACCACTGTGGACATCAGTGTAGAGATTCCTCAAAGAACTAGGATTAGAGGTATCATTCAAGCCAGTTATTCCCCTTTGGGCATTTTCCTTGAAGAATTAAAAAAAAATCATACCGCAGTGATATATGTATACTCATATATATATATAGCAGTACAATTTGTAATAGCTAAATCTTTGAAACAACCCAAATGCCCATCAACCAAGGAATGGTTTTTTTAATACAATGGTGTACTACTCAGCTATAAAGAAGGATAAACTCGAGGCTTTTATAAGTAAATGGATGCAATTAGAGATCATACTCATAAAATAAATAAGATGTGCATGAATAAACATCATATTGGCTCGCTAGTGTAAGAAACTTGAAGAATTAATAATATCCAAAATGTGCAACACATATTGTGAAAGAGAAAGAAACTGCTCAAAAGAAAAGAACAACTGGAATGGAGGAAAGCAGAAAAGAGAAAGAAAAAATAGATGTGTCTGAATGTGTGTTTATGTAAGATAGCTAAGACAATTATACTACTAATTTTTTTAGTTCATTGAAAAGAATGATTTGTATTGTTGTACTTTTCCTTTTTTCCTTGGAATACTGTATGGTTGCTACTCTTTATTCTGTTTTATTTTGTTTTGTTTTTTCCTCTTTAAATAAAATTATAAAAAAAAAGAAAAGAATGATTTGTGCTTATATTATCAATTTTGCATACCTGTGTCTTACAATCTGAACAACTACTCTGAAGATAACAATACACCATATATTAACCACTAATTTCCTGTTATCTTGTTTTGGAATTCTGTATCATTGTTATTGCTTTTTTTTTTTTCTCTTTATAATTAAAAAAATAAGCATCTGGAAACTGTCATGCAGATGTACTGTTCTGTTATGTGAAATAATAAACTAGCTATTGTTAAACCACTTTCAGGGTGATACCTTCACAGTAGCTGAGTTTTCCTTTGCTCGGGGACAAAGCATGATAACTTATGTAAGTGATCACATTCTAAGAGGGACACTGGCAAAAGGGGTACATCTCAATGACAAAAATGAAGGCTTTGGGAACACTTTTTTTTTTCATTTTAGGAATAAAGGCTAAAAAGAAAGAATTTGGCAGGTGATTCAATAGATCTTTTACAAAATGAATGAAAAACTTGACCAATGTGTGGTAATAATATTGAGGAGATGTTGAGAAATAAAAAAAGTCAAACCAAGACAAATTCTTGCTAAAGGCTAAAAACTTGGTGAGGGAAATTATTAATGGTACATGTAAAAGTTGTCAAATATTAACTGGGTCCCCAATAAGATTATAGAAAAGGTTTATATACATGAATATATTAATTTCCAAATATCTGTATAAATTTAGGGAAGCCCTAACATTTTTAATAAAGATATTCTTGGTCTTGGTATATGTTTACTTTCATATTATAAGATGTGAATGCCATATAAATTTATAGTAATACCATATAAAAGTTTTCTAACTCATTCTGAATTTTCAAAATATTTGCCTTCATCATTCTACACTGAAAATCTCATTTTAAACTGCAAGGAATGGAGAGAGTAAAAATAAAAGGATGACAAAAGCACCAAATATTATCATACTTGTGCTCACCATGTTAATAAAAACCATACATGAAGCAAATATATGGAACTGAAACGATGTTAAACTGTTGCAATTGTCCTGCATGACCACTGAGGGTGCCCAACAGCACTGTCATGTGGAAACTGGAATCATGACAGATTCCAAACTATACACCTCTGTGGGCAAATCATTTATTGAAGAATTTCTGTATAGAATGTGTGTATTTCTTTGTTTTAATTCAAATGATACACATGCCAAGTGAATTATTTATGACAGTGCTTTCTCAGGTGCTTAATTATTGGGATTTGTTCAACATGTTTCCTTATACATTTTTCACTCTGACTACTTTTTAAAAGCTCCTCCTTGCCTATACACTTGTTTTTAGTTGCAGTGATTTTAAATACTGTGAAGGACAGAATTTCATCAGCCACTTTACTTTACCCACATCCTTCAACAATACTTCTGATCTCTTTTCTTTTAACTCTATCTATCTGTCTGTCTGTCTGACACTGGGAACTGAACCGAAGAGCACTCTATCAATGAGCTACATCCCGAGTCCTATTTATTTTTAAGACCACGGTTGCACTCAGGTGGCCAAGCCAGTCTCAAGCTGTGTCCCTCCTCTCTCAGCCTACTGAGTGGGTGGGATTACAGGTGTGTGTTACCATCCCTGGCTCGTTTTTGAAATTTTAAATCTCATTTATTCTCATGGACATTTGTGATTTAGTATTTGAAGTCTTCTTTGTCGTATCAATCAAAATGCTTTGCTGTATCATTTCAAGACAGATTAATCCCTTCACTGTAGTTTCCTTCCATATTGCTCCAGTAATTCTAAGTATAACTAGTGAAGAGTTAAATCAAGAATATGAGAATTTTACTTGCTATTCAAAGTTTAGTGAAATTTGTAAACAAGAAATTGATTTTGGATTGAAAGCACATTGAAAATAAAACTAACTTAGTTATATACTACTGCCTTTTTGTCTAAGTTTCCAGACTTTAAAAAAGCTCTGTATTACTCTTCTTGATTGTTTTTTCTAGAACCAAAAATTGATTGTACATATTTTATAATATATACAAAACAGAAAAGACATTTGATTTCATATTTCTCAATATTCTTCTCATTAAAAATTTTCAGCTGGGTGTGTTGGTATATCCCTATCATCCCAGCAGTAGTAAGGTTGTGGCAGGAGAATCACTGGGAGTTTGAGGGCAGCCTGGATACCCTAAAAAAAAGTTTCAAATTCTCTAATCTGCTAAAACTAACTACACAAGTGTCAGCATTTGTTGTTGAACTTGAGTATTTTAACATTAACATGAATTTCCCTTCATTTTAATTCGCTAGACTTTACCTATGGCACATAAAGACCAGAAAGCTTACATTTTTGCATCACGTTAGTTTTTATACCTCTCAATAAAGGTCTAAGGTCTAATTTAATGAAATTGGTCTTTTTAAAACATTACTGCTTTAGTGTAATGTTTAGTCTGTCTCTATAGTAATTCCAACTTTTGATATTTAATATATTCAAAAAGGAAAATTAAAATACAGCTCAAAAATTACTTTTGTAGCACCTCTAGTTACAGGCTAACGTAGACACAACGGAAATTAATTCTGAGTATTGGTCAGTTTCCCAAACAGATATTATTTCAGCCACCACTCCTTTGGCCTTACTGCCATTCTGTTTAGCAAACGGGCTGGGAGATCTCAACCACCACAATACTGTATGTAACAATAAAAGCCAGATGACATTCCACACTGCAGCAGTACCATGAGAATATGCACTTATCTTCCGTTTTGTGGCAGACCAACTAGAAGGTCAGGTATTTCCAGTTTTGACCATAGAATGGCACAAAGACTTTTCCCTTTTAAATAACCACCACTAACTACTTTTCTGTGTTCCATCTCTCTTCGACACAACTGACAGGAAGAATCCAATACCTGGAAAACCTCCTTGATACCTCACTTATTCATTTTGTCCTTTCAATTATTCATTTTATCCTTTCAATAAGTTTACTTGAGTACCTTCTATGTAACAGGCACTGTATAAAATACAAAGTTTTAGCCCTGCAGCAATGACCCCTGGTCCCCACTGCTACCACTGCTGCTCCTACCCCTTTGCTCCTCAGATCCGCCATGGGCACCCATGATGACAAGTATGACTACCCCTTCAAAGTAAGAAAATTATGTAGTTTCCTGTGCATGAGCAGTGGCCCTGCCAGCCGGAGAGAACCAGGAAGGAAGCTATGCAGCCCCCTCTTGCCAGTAGCAGAGTACACTGGCTGGGGAGAACCAGGAAAGAAGCTATATAACCTCCCATGTGGCAGCGGTGGCCACACCAGCTGGGGAGAACCAGGGAGGAAGGTACAGAGCCCACCAGGTACCAGTGGTGGCACTGCTGACTGGCAAGAACCAGGAAAGAGGCCACTCCCTACCCTTCACTGTGAGCTAGGCAGTGTGCAAGCTGGGAGAGAAGAAACTCCCGACCCCATAAGCAACCAGCTGATTTGGAGGAACACAGGCTGAGATGATAACAACTGAAGTAAAGAAACAACCTAATGCTTATATTGTGTGATTGAATCTGCTGGTAGATTGAGCAACTATTTAGAGATTAACAGTATGCAATATAGTAACTACTGTGGACTTCCTACACTCTTATCACTGTTTTATTTTGTTTTTATTGTTCTATTTTATTCCCTTTAAAATAAAAAAAGTTTAACAATGTCCAAAATGCACTCCACTCCTAATGGAGTTTAAAATCTAGTAGGTCCAGCCTTAACTGAACAAATACATTCAAAATTAAAAAGGCATTATGTGCTATATAGAGTTATGTGGTCATGTGGAACAGCTAGTCTTACTCTGTGACAGGAATTTGAGATTGATTCCCTGAAAAAGTTATCAGTGAGCTGAGACCTGAGAAATAAACAGGAATAATCTGGGCATTGAGGAGGATATGTATTTCAATGTACTGCATGAACCAAAGTCCTATGGTAGACAAGGCACTGTTAAGTCCCACTCCTAGCACTTAAAGAATGACAGTGAGAGTAGAACACAAAGTAAGTGAAACATGGTACAATGAGGGTAAGTGGTAGTGATAATAGTAACTCACACTGAGTGTCTGTCAGGTGATGAGCCAATTTTAACCTTTCAGACATGAACTTATTAACGCTCAGAACTAATGCAAAGGTAGTGGCCCTACTATATGTAATTTCATAGGTCATATTAAACATTTTTTTTATTAGAAAAGCAATTAAAAGTCATTTGTTGTAGTTTTTAGATAGGGTTGAGTGTGGAAGTTGGTGAATTGCCTTGAAAATTGTACTTTGAACAAAAAAGGGAATTCTGCTTGCAATACAGAACACGGTTCCCAGAGGACTAGAGCAGCTTCAGGGTGACCCATTAGGAGATACAGTTGCAGTAAAGCAGGCAAAAGGTGCTGATGGTAGCTTAGATGAGGAAGTGGTAAGAAGTGAAGCAGACAAACTTGAGATTTATAAAGTGAAATGGCAGGATGAACTGATGGGAAAAAAAGGTGTTGCAATATAATTTCTGAGATACTAGTTTCGGAAACAGTACCAACAGTGGCACCTTTCAATAAGATAGTAAGATGCCTTGATTACATTGTAAGCTAACAGAAATTTGTTAGAAGAAGTGTAATTTTCATACTGACATGTACTGAATAACAACAAAAATAACTCAGAGAAGAGTTTCTAATTAATTTTTTTCCATATGTATTTGCCTGTGATTACATAGCCATCCTTACAAGGCTTTATTAAAAATAATACTTTTATCACAACTATCATCATCTAGTGGCTTTTGCGATTCTAAATGAGAAAAAAAATACAAGATGCCTCCAAGATGTTTTTAACATACATGAAATTAAAAAGAAAGCACGAAAAGTCCATAACAAAGCTACAGTAATCAAAACTGCATGGTGCTGGCTTAAAGACAGAAACAGACACATATACACACAAAGACAGAAACACAGACCAAAGGAACAAAACAGTCAGAAATAAATCCAAGCATTTATGATCAATTGATCTTCAACAAAGATGCCAAGAACACACAATGGAGAACACCTTCAATAAATGGTAGTAAAAAAACTGTTTTCAGGTATGTCTTCTCATCTCTCACTCCCAGGCATACAGCTCAGCAGCACAGCACCTGCCCACCTGACAAGCATGAGGTGATGAGGTGGATTCCCAGTACCAAAAAAGAAAAAGAAAATCATCTCTACACAAAAATCACTCTAAATGACCAAAAGGCTTAAATATCTGAGTAGAAGCTATTAAAATACTAGACAAAAACATAGAGGAAAGTTCCATGAGACTGATCTAGGCAGAGGTTTTCTGGAAATAACCCCCAAAGCATAAGCAACAAAGGCAAAGTAGACAAATGGGACAATATACAACAAAAAGCTTTTGTACAGCAAAAGAAACAATCAAGAGTAAAGAGACAACCTACAAAATGGGACAACATACCTTCATACCATACATCTAATAAGGGGTTAATATGAAAAATATATAAAGAACTCAATGCAACAGCAAGAAAATAGAAAACAAATCAAAATGGGCAAATGGCCTAGTAGATAGTTCTTTAAAAGATATGCAAGGGCTGGGTGTAGCGGTGCACATCTGTTATCCTAGCACTTGGGAGGATGACGCATGAGGAGCACATTAAGTTTGAGGTTAGCCTGGGTTACATAGTGAGTTGAAGCCGAGCCTGAGCTACATAGCAAGACCCTTGTTTAAAAAAAAAAAAAAAGACAGAAGAACAAAAAGACATACAAATTTTCAACAGGATTATGAAAAACTATTCAATATCATTAATCTTTAGGGTATGCAAATTAAAACCACAGTAGCGCTTCAAAACATCAAAGTGTCCACTAACAGACAGTAAAAGAAAATACAGAATATTCCAGGTGTACCACATAAGTTTTTATGGGATCCTTGAACAGAATTGTTTGCAGTCTCACTGTTTGAATGTCCACTTTGTATGCTTTAATTTTGTAACTTGAACAACTATTTCTAAGAGGACAATATGTAATTTATCAACTAGTGATTTCTTACTGTTTATTTTTGTAAATTCTGTATTATTGCTACCCTTTTTCTGTTTTCTCTTTAAATAAAAAAAAAAGAAAAAGAAAAGAATATTCCAGGTGTAGTGGTAATCCTGTAATCCCAGCACTCAGGAGGCTAAGGAAAGAGGATCATTGCGAGTTCCAGGCTGGCCTGAACTATATAGTGAGACCCTGTCTCCAAAAACAAAAACAAAACAAACAAACAAACAAAAAACCAATACTACTCAACCTTAAGAAAGAAGAAAATCCTGTCATTTCTAACAAGAATGAAATGCAGGGGCTACCACACTACAATAAAGTAGGCACAGGGAGACAAATACTGCACAGTCTTGCTTACATGTGGAGTGTAAAAAAGTTGAACTTGTAGAATGGAGAGTAAAATGAAGATTATCAAAGTCTGCAGGTATATGACAGTGTTTGTCAAAGGGCAAAAATTTGAGTTGGAGGAATAAGTTCAAGAGATCTATTGTATATAATGGTGACTACAGTTAACACTGTTGTATATATAAAAATGCTAAGGAGCAGAGTTTAAATATTCTTAACACAAAAAAGTGAGGTAATGCACATGTTAATGTTTGATTTAGTCATTCTACAATGTATACATATATCAAAGCATCATGTTAGATCCCATAAATACAATTTTTACTTACCAACTGAAAATAAAAGTGAAACAAAACAGAGACCCTCACCCAAACAAAAACAAAATAAAAAGCAAAACATCTACCTTCTAGAAACTTATCCCCCAAAATTTCACAGTATGACAACTTCATAGTCATTTAAAAATATCTTAACGAGTTCATATGTCTCACATTGCTGAAGAGTTGGGGATTAACTTAATGCAACACAAACTGTGCCACTATGTTTTAAGTACTTTGAATAATATACACTAATAACACATATGACACATGTACATATTTTGTTAAAAGGATATAGTCATCTTAAGATGAAAAAGGTGAGATAAGGATTTCTACTTTTACCCTTGCCCCTGCAAAATCTGTGGATTAACGATTAAGCTAAAATAAAAGCATGTAAGTGGGCTGTAAGTCAAAAGATCAATTAATTATAATTTTAGTCAATTACTTGTCCTGAGACTTCCAACAGTTGAATAATATTGAGCTCTCAGAGTTTACTGTAGGAATTAGATATTACATGACACAATTGTTTTGGAGGTGTGTTATGAATTTTAAACCTCTATAAAAATAATTTTTAAAAAATCAAACAAAGCATATAGAATGTTCAGAATTTTATCAACTCTTGTTTATATGATTTTCTTGAGGTCAAATACATTTAAAAAGAATAAGGAAAACATTCAGCTTCCATAACATTAAGCAATTATAATATACCACAGAAAAAAAATTTAATGTATATAGAACAAGGCAAAAGAAACATTGTCAGCTCAGAAGAAATTAAGGTCAATCAATCCTTCTTTTCCATAAAAGAGATTATTTTTGCTAAGTACATACCTACAAATCAAAAGATCTCCACTTAAAAATGTAAGCTATATGCTTTAAATCTTTAATTAGACCTCTGTGTTTAACCTACACAGTTTAGGTTAATATACTTCCACATGATTTTTTAAATACTATGTGGTAAAATAATAACAATTTAATTTGTTCTTGCCTATATCCTCAGCTCCCCAAACAGTTCCTGTATTTTTAGTAATGTCAGTGACAATGGATGACGTATGAGAAAAAAAGGGCAGAACTGTTTTCAACAAAACCTAAATCACTCCACTACTTCATGTAAACAAGGTAAGTGTTTTCCCCAAGCACTCAGTAGAGGGACAGCTTTCTAAGTCGTGCCGAACAAGCAGAGCACCATAAAGTGTGGCAGCGTGGTTCAGGAATTTCAAGTACCTTTTTTAAAAAAAAGTAGTCCAGGTGTTTCATGTTCTAACTTGGATACATTTTAAGAATGTGAACTTTAAAATAGACACCACCTAGTTTAATTCTATCAGAAATATATTTTAGATCTTCAAAGCCTCTGTTTTTTACATTCATATACTTTTATCTCATAAAGCATGATTAATATTCTCTCTCATGTTGTTTTCAACCTTAATTCCTAGAAAATAGAATTCAAATTTAACAATAACTCTTATCATAGAAGACTATATATATGTATATATGTATATATGTATATATATATCACATAGAGCTTTAATCAAAACTAGCTTTATAAATTCAGTATATGCAAACACCTATCTAATATGATATTACAAGAATGGTATGAAATTATTTTAAGTGTGTAAAAGGTAAATTCCCCAAAAACATTCTTCTTAAAGAGGAATGATCAAGGTGAAGAAATAATACAAATAGTATTAATTAAATTTTTATAATTACAAATGCTGCCAAATTTAGGACAATTAAATTTTACTTTAACAATAAAATTTTAAAGGAATGTACAAGTAATGCCTTTTAAATCACTTGACTACGCTAGTATTTGTGCTTTTTATTTTTACAATTGTACCATCTGTTTGTTGAATGTTATAGCTTCCACTTACATAGTTTACCCATTATCTAAAGTGACTTTTTTCACATTTTCAAGTTACTTTAGTAAGTTCAGTAGGGTGAAGGTTTTTCAGAGTTTTTCAACTTATTAATTATATAACTTATTAATTTAATTAGACTTTTTACAGTAATTATAGATTTACGTACATAATTTTAATAACATTTAAAATGTAAGCCTCCTTTCACTTTACATTAGCCCTAACAGCATTTGAATGTCTATAAAGAGTAAATTATTAACAAATAATGAGAAATAAAATCAGTAATCCATGTGAACACAACAGGGTTTTTCTTTTCTTTAAAAAAAATTCTTACAATGAGATTATCAAAATTAAGAAATAATATCTGGTTATCATTAAGCACGTAATTATTTTACAGTATGTACTGACTTCCCTGGATCACACATTTTAAAAAAGAGTTGAATTCCAAAACGCAAAATAACTACAAGATTGTAATGTTCGTACCTAATACTTTCCAAACTGGCTTTGGAATAGTCATCACTTCACCACATTCTGTGTCATTTTCATTTCCTGAAAAGTAAAGTCTTGCACTCACTGGTAACGTGTGCACTATAAACACAACCTTCCTACTCCTGAGCTGCCATCCGAGTGCTGATAACCACGCCTGTTATTCACCTGTCATCTTCTTTATCTGATGAAGAAGTGCATCTTTTTCTAAGTGAGCCTCTGCAAGAGCCATTTTAGCTTTAGCCAGTTCCTGTTTAAGAGATTCATTCTCTTCCATGAGCTGAAAATATAAATTGCAAAACAAAAATATTTAAATTATTTCCAGGAAATGTACTTACATACCATCCAAAGTATGACAGTTGGTCTGGGGATTTAGCTCAGTGGCATAAGCACCTGCCTGGCAAGCGTGAGGTCATGAGTTCGATCCCCAGTACCAAAAAACAAACAAAAAAAACCCCAAAAAACAAAGTATGACAGTTGACATAGGACAAATACCCCATGCTAGTAAGGAACCACTTAAACTGTAAATTGTTTTGAGAAATTATTTGGAAACACGTGTCACACAGTTAAAATGTCCTAAGTTTTGACCCAGAGATTCAAAATGCTAATTTCTAACTTTCGATTTTAATAGTGATTTTGTTTGACTGGTGTACTCTCCATGGCTTTAGACATCGCTGATCCCCCACTTCTTGCTAAGCCCCTTTCTTTCTCTGGGTTTTTATGCCTATCTCTTCCATGCTTATCTCTTATCAACTAATTTCCTTTTCATCCTCTGAGTAATCAAATTTTCATGTTCTATCAGACTTCAGTTTGTCTTCTCTTGTCATTTGAGTCACTCTTTTGGATAATCTGAGCTACTTCGGTGGTTCAATTGCTCTATTACAGAAATCATGATCTAGCGCAAACCTCTCTCCTAAGCTCCAGACATTTTCTTCTGGGTGGCCAAAACCTCTACCCTCTACATAATTCCAGTATGTTATCCTCTTAAAGCCATTAATGAGCCATTTCCTAAGTAAAGCTAAGCACTTTGTATTTATATAAGCACACTAAAATAGACATTTTTAATTTCAAAGAGTTCTCAGACTTTTTTTAGTCCCAACCCAAGATTTCCCGCCTTACAGATCAAGTTAGGTACAGTAGCTGCCTCTATACTCCATCTCCATAGCAGAGCACTTAGCATGGCACCACTATGACCCAAGCGCAAGCTCTGGTCTCTGCCACTAGACTTGGAGTTATTCAGCACACAGAGAAAGTACACTGCTCAACTGTGTATTCCTCATTCAGAAACGTCATCCAATAAATAAATATCTGATGAACAGATGAAAGAATTCATTCTGTGGTCCTATCAGAATAAATTAAAATTCTGCTGAACAATTTATTTATAATGACAAAAAAAATCAGAAGCAACTTGAATGTTAACAAATGTTAAGAGGAAAATCCAAAAATCATAACATAGCCACACCCATGTTACTCAGCCATGAATATGAAGCAAACACAGCAATATGGAAATGGTAATTAATGTTAAGTAAAAATTATATGTTAAATATTAATTTTGAGAAAATGGAAAAGATCCACAGAATTTAAAAAAAGTCACAATACTGATAGCACCATAGGGAGGCAGAAGAAATCACAGTATTTTTTTTATCTTGCTCAACACTACAGTCAAAGACGGCATCTAGCACGGTGCTCAGGTACAACAGGGCACTCTACATACTTTATTTAAAGAAGTAAACATGATGCCTTAGTTATTAGTACTTTAACATTTTACTCAGTTGCTGAAGTGGAATCCAGATTTGGCTTTACATTACCTGTTCCCTTGTAAGGTCGAAGGAGCACTTGGGAAAGCTTGCTGACTGCGAAGGCCACAGGGCCTCCGTGCCGGTCTGAGTGGCCTGCGTGATGCCTTGCTGCTTCTTCCGACCACCCCTGCCACTGGTTAGCAGTGCAGAGTCACTGCTGACATTTCCTCTCAAATCATTTTCAGTGTTCAGCACATGAGAATCTGATCAAACAAGTACAAGCTCAGAAAACATTTCAAAATACTGGACAAATCTTAAAAAATAAGGTCCTATTGTAAAAAAACAAATCTAAAAATAAGTTTCTATATTTATTAGTCTGTGGACAGTATTGTGAGATAGACAAACAATTTTGAAACTCAATAAAATCAAGGCAAGTGTGGTGGTACACACCTGTAATCTCAGCACTTGGGAGACTGAGACAGGAGGATTCCTGTGTTTGAGCCCAGCCTGAGCCACCTACTGAGTTTAAGGCCAGCCTGCACTACATAGCAAAATTCTGTCTCAAAAAACTAAAACACTAAAAATAAAAAATCAGTAACACCAAAAGAGCATTCTTTGAAACGATTAGCAAAATAGTTACACCTTTAGTTTAGAATGACCAAGAAAAAAATTGCTACAATCAGAAAAGAGGATACGTTACTGACAACCTTAGATATAAAATAACAAAGGAATGATGCTATGCCAATAAAATAGATGAAACAGATAAACTCCAAGAAAGACAGAAACTATCCAATCTCAAACACATGATATCAAGTGAAAGAGAGCTGGCAAGGAGATCAAATTAGCAACGACGATGATGATGATAATGATAAAACTACCCAGAAAGAAAAGCCCAGGCCTAGATGGCTTGTTCGAAAGATTTAAAGAGTACATAATTGTGGGGAACCACAGAGATGACTCTCCTTGGAAAGAAGAGCAACTATCTCCATTTTGCATAAACTTGCATCTCCAGGTATTGCTATGTACAGAGCTGGCTTGGTTATTTCTTTATTCCTTTAATTGGCTTTAAGCAACGTAAATGGGGCTGGCTGAGGAGCTAATTTGTAATATCTGAAGCAAAGCGGACAGGTCAGTGTCACCCTGTCCAGTGATTCCCCAAATCCATGGTTGAGCAGGGACAGATGGAGAACAGTGTTCCACGCTGTCGGCGGGGACCAAGCCTCAGCCGCAAGAAAGAGGCTGGGACTTCCCAGGGCAGAGAAGATTGTACAACAGTGTTGGAGCCATTAAAGCTGAATACACGTGAAGGGCTGTGGCGTGGCCTGGCCATGGCTGAACTGAGAATCAGGAGGCACCTCAGGGGGCAAGACAGGCCACAGCTGAAGCCACCTGGTGACTTTCTGGGTAGTTTTCCTTAATTAGCATCATCTATTGTTCTCAGGGGTCCCGGAACACCTTCCAAGATCCTGTTCAGGTTTCCTGCATTGTCCACTCAACTCTTTGCTTGTTATGATTAAATACGGGCTGCCCAGGGTCAGTTGGGTGGCCAGCTAGCAGTTACGAACTCTGCAGAGGGTATTAGTCCTCCTGGAGCCCTAAAGATCATGCTGCTTGTCTCATTCATTTGGGTTTTTGCCCGTGCACTCCTTTGGGGGATTGGGGATCTAGGCACAGACCCCAACACATCAGAGCTGAAGCACCGACCCCAGATTATTAGACACTGCCTCAGCTGTGTTATGCAGATTGTTCTCTCTGCATTTCTTGCCCTCTGTTTGTCACAGAGGTTATCTTAAACCTCCTTCCTAGCCCAGTTCATGACAGTCACAGCAGTCACAAATTTCCCATCACTCTCACTCTCACTCATCCCTGAGCTACACCCCTCATGGAGAATTAATAAAACCCGGGCAGGGCTCTGGGTCAAGGACTTTTTTCCAGTGAACACCAGCTTGGCTGGACTTAAGATCCCTTAGCTCCTCACAATTGTATATATGTCTTAATGTCTTTCTTCTTGCCATGGGCTGCACTGGAAGTGGTAGACTGGAATTAACTCACTAGAATTCTAATAACTTCTTAGGATTACAATTATAAACCTTCCTGGACCACAACAAGGAAAGGAAAGGGTTCTCTATACCAAATCAATCTAAATCTTCCAAAAGACACAAGAGTAGGGCTTTCAAACATCTCCTAGGAAGCAGTACTACCCTGACTCCAAAGCCAAAGAAATCACAAGAAAATTCGGATCAATATGCTTCTGAATAAGGATATCAAGATCTGTAACAAAATACTAGCAAATGAACCCCCCAGCAAACAAAAATAGTTACATACAAAAGCCCAAGTGGATCTATCCAAGATATGTAAGGTTAACACCAAAAAAAATCAGACAGTGTAATACATTGTATTATTTAAAAACCCTATACTATCATTTCAGTAAATGCAAAAAAAAAACCCCATTTGACAAAATCTAAAAACTTTTCATGATAAAATACCAACAAGCAAAAAACACAAGAGAATTTCCTCAATCTGATAAAAAGCACCTATGAGTCCCTCACAGTTACTATCATACTCAAACATCATCTTTATTATGTTAAATATCACATTTATTATGGATACTTTCCCTTTTTGCCAAAAATCAAAAACAAGACAAGGAAATCTGCTTTCACTAAGCATGGTGGCACATGCCTGTAATCCCAGCACTCAGGAGGCTGAGGCAGGAGGACTGCCATCAGTTCAAGGCCATCCTGGGCTATATAGACAGACCCTATCTTGAGAAAAAATGATGTCTACTCTCAACACTTCAATATTCTTTTAGAGGTTCTAGCTCTGACAATTCACCAAGAAAAATAAATAAAAAGTACCCAGATTGGAAAGAAGCAAAACCATTTTCATTCATTGATGATGTGATTTTTCTATAAAGAAAAAAAGAACTAAGAATCAACTAAAAAAAAAAACTACAACTAATGGATGAGTTTAGGGTTGATAGATATAAAAATCAATACTCAAAAAATAAATTCTATTTCTTTACTCTGACAGTGTAGAAACTTAAAATGAACTTCAAAAAATAATTTCATTAAAAAGAATAAGCATGAGCCCCTGGGTTTGATTTCTAGCATTGTCCCCCCCACCCTCCAAAAAATAACTCAGGTATGAATTTAATAAAAGTGCAAACTTTTAACTAAAAAGAACATCACTGAAAGAAATTCACGATGATATAAATAGATGGAAAAAACCCCTGTGTCCTGTGTTCATGGACTGGAAGACTTGGAATTGATGGCAATACTCCCCCAAGTGATCTAAACTTTACTCAATCACTTCTGGAATGGGGACCACTTCTTTGTAGAAATTAGCAAGTTGGTTCTCAAATTTGTGTAGAATTGCAAAGAACTCTGATAGTCAAAATAATCTTGAAAACATAAGGGTGCTGGAGGTGTTAGCATATGCCTGTGGCCTGTAATCCCAGCACTTGGGAAGCTGAGGCAGAAGTATTGCCATGAATTCAAGGATAACCTGGGCTCCACAGTGGGTTCAAGGTCAGCCTCAACTGCACAGTGAGACCCTGTCTTGGAAAAAAACAAACAAACGAACAACCCAACAACAACAATGAAAAACCATAAGAGTAAGTCTTTATAAGCTCAGATTTGGCAATAGATTCAAAAGCAATGAAAGAGTAGCTGCAGGCGTACATGCCTGTAGTCCCAGAATTTTGGGAGATGTGGAAGTCTGAGTCCCTCTTGGGCAACTTAGCAGGACCCTCTCTTAGAAAATATAAGTGAAAAGTGGGTTGGGACTGCATCTCAGAGGAAAGGCTGTAGATTCAATTCCCAGTATTGAAACAAACAAAACATTAAACTGAACTCATTAAAAACTTGTGTGCTTCAAAGGACACTATCAAAAAAATGGAGACACGGATGTGGCTCAGTGATAAAAAGCTTACCTAGAGTTCATGAAATGCTGGGTTCAATCCCCAGCACTGGAAATGATATTTTAAAAGTAGAAAGACAACTCACAGAACAAGAGAAAACATTTGCAAACCATGTGTTTGATAAGAGACTTGTATACAGAACACAGCTCAATAAAAAGATGAACAACTCAAAACAGATAAAGGATATAAACAGACAGGTCTTCACAGAAGACACAGAAATGGCAGATGAAATGCATGAAAATATGTCTGCATCACTAGCCATCAGAAACTAAAATTACCATGACACATCATTTCACATCCAGTAGCATGGGTATAATCAAAATGGCTGATAATAACAAGTGTCAGCGAGGATGTGAGAAGTTGGAACCCTCAAGCACTACTAATGGTAAGCAAATAAAATGGCATGGCTACTTTGTTGAAGTCCAACAGCTCCTCAAATGGTCAAACAGATTTATCACATGACCCAGCAATTCCATTTCTAGATATATATAACCCTAGAGGAAAGAAAATACATGTCCATATAAAAGCTTATGCATGAAATCTTCTAGCTATATTACCTGTAACAGCCAAAAAAAAGTAGAAAAACACCCAAATGTCTGTCAGGTTATAAATGCATAAACAAAATGTGGTATGTTCACATAATGGAACATTGGCCATTGAAAAGACTGCGGTACTGATACATGACCTAACTTAGGTGAACCTTGAAAATATTCCAGTAAGCCAAAGAACCCAGTCACAGAAGACCATGTACTGTACAGTCCCATTTATACAGTGTCCAGAATAGACCAAGTCATCCAGACAGAAAGTAAATTAGTGGTTGCCCGAGGATCAGTGTGACTGTTAATCTTGAATGTCAACTTCACTGGATTAAGAAATGCCTACCAGGTTGGCAGCTCGTGCTCCTGGGTCTGTCTGGGCAGCACGGAGATGAGGCAGCGTGGTCTTGGGTGCTATCTGTGGCCCCTCACCTGCTCATCTCCAGTGCCGCTCCCCTGCAGCACTTCCTGAACTGAAACCCTTTGCTCCACACAGTCTTCCACCATGACCTTCCTGCCCTGAAGACTGCAGACCACGAACTGAGTCCCTTGAAACACGAGCTACATGAGACCTTTTCTCCCTTAAGGTAAGTGTCAGGTATTATGCCTAGCAATAGGAAAGCTGACTGACACAACCAGGAAAAATGGACTGGCAATGCTGGTATAGGGGTTTTTTGAGTGATGAAAACCGCTCTAAAACTGACTGTTGTAATGGTCGCAGTGTCTGTTAGTAAAAACCAGAAAATCGTTAAATGGTGAATGGCATGTTACAGTGTGTGAAGTCTATCTCCAAAAGGCTGTCATCAAAAAAATAATTATAAATATTACTTTTTTTTTAGTCACATAGAACATGTTAGGGTGCAAGTGAATAGAAGCTCAACCCAACCTTGCTTTAAAAAAAGAAAATGTCTTTGTTTTGTGGCAGGAGTACAAGTGACGTGCCAGCTGCAGACACGGCTGCACAGTCGGATCCATACGGCGTTTGCAGGAGCAGCACTGCAGGACCTCACTCCCCGCTTCTCAGGCCCACTTTTCAGTCTCCTCTGTGTTGGCTGAGCCATAGGACAGCAAAAGCTCCCAGACAAAGGAGCTTTACCGCCAGTGACCCGCCCCTCTCAGTAACTGCATAAATTTACAAAAAAGACTCAGTGCTTGAGTCATAGGCAAGATGGGCCAGTCATCACAGCCAAAGGGCAGAAATCATTTCACATCTGTGATCTGGTCACAGGACTGCCAGCTAGGTCTTTCAAAATCACAGGAAATGACCAAGGGACAATTTACCAAGTTAAATTATACTGAGTAAACAAATAAAATCTGTTTAATTTTCCTCCTTAAAAAGATGTCCAGCTGGCCGTGGTGGCACATGTCTGTAACCCTAGCACTGGGGAGGCTGAGCCAGAAAGATCAATGCAAGTTCGAGGCCAGTGAGCTACACAGTGACATCAACTCCAACCTCACTGTGAAGGGAAACCCTGTTTCAAAAAAAAAAAAAGTCCAGAAGAGAACAGTTGAGTCAAATACAAACACCTCTAAAGCTCTGTTCATGCGGTCAAATTACTGTCACATAAATTTCACTCCCATTACATGCATAAAAATTGAACAGTTCTATCTGCATGGATAAACGCCATCAAGTTGAGTTTTGGACTGTTCTTGATTTATTTTATTACAGTAGGCTCATCTCAGAAACTAATTACAATATCTTCATACAATAAGTGGGGGGTTAGGATAATGTGTAAGTAAAAAAACAAAAAAAATTACAAAAACTGTTTATATAAAATATCCAGAACAGACAAAGTCATACAGACAGAAAATAGATGAGTGGTGGTGTGAGTATCAGCACGAGGTACACACGGCACTAGCAAACCTTCCAGCGTGCTGACAACTGTGAGAGAAGCTCCAGCACTACACCATGGGAAAGTCAAGGTTTTCTCCTCTTTCAGCATCAAAAAAATAGTGATGTCCCTATGATACTACTTGATTAATAATTTATACTGTATTTTGCTTTCAAACTTTTAAAAGAGCAAAATTCTTCTTTTAAGTGAAATCTGACATGGGATGCCGATATGAAATGAAGATAAAAAGTGATTACACGGGCTATCGTGAGAATGACAGAGAACCAAAGCCTCCTTAAGAATAATAATTTAAAAAGAAACCACTGGCTAAGCAATTCTAAAACTCATTTTATTTCAACCACTGACAGGTGGGGAAAAGGGAAAATGAGAGAATGTGAAAGAAGAAAGAAGAGGAAGGAGAAAGTAAGAAATGATATAGAAGAGGAGGAGAGATGGGATGTGGAGAAGAAGGAAGATGGGGAAAGGAAAGCACATGTGTGGGAAGATAAAGAGGAAGGGGTAAGATGGGAGTTACACGCAAAGCCAACTTTGTGTTTGTTCGTTCATTCGTTTGTTTGAGATGGGGTCTTGCTATATCGTTCAGGCTGGCCTTGGTCTCACTGTGTACAACAGGCTGGCCTTGAACTTACAGCAATCCTCCTGCCTCAGCCTCCCCCAAATGCTGGGATTATAGGAGTATGACACCACATTCAGCCCAAGCCAACTTTAAAAAGAGAGAAGAAGGAAGGAGGAGATAGAGAGAAAGGAGTTAAGAGAAGAAATGGGGAAGGATAGACAGGAAGAAGAAAGTAAGATAAAAAAAAATTTAATAATAATAAGATCTGAGAAGGGCTGGAAAGATGTAAGAAGAGACAGCAAATAAAGGACCAGTATGACTGGCATTGCTTACAGAAAGATGAATTTCTTTTTGTTTGCTTTAACTTTCAGGATCTTACGGGAACTATTGTTTCTGCCATTATAAACTTTGGTAAGCAATCCCATGCCCCTCACAGATAAAACATACAGACTCTTTACAAACACAGACTTTTCACCCCACATAAGGCTCTGCCACTTACTTTTTAGCTATGTCACCCTGCAATCACTCAACTTATCTAAACTTTAGTTTCTTCATTTGCAAAAAGAACATGGTAGGAATGTTTCCCTATCACAAAGGCTTATGATAAAAATTCAGTGGGTTAAATTTTAATGTAAAATAACTTTACAAACCAAAAAATATTACTTAAGTATTAATATTTTTTAAAAATGTTACCACAATCAAATTCTAAATTGTATTTTTTGGGGGGAAATTAGTAAGTATATTCTAAGATTTACATGGAAATACAAACAACTTATAAATAGATATTAAGAATGAATTAGAGGACTCAGGCTGCCAGGTTTTCTAAAAGACACCGTAAGGCAACAGGAAGTGCTGCACTGTCTTGAGACTAGACATACAGAACAAATGAACAAAAGACAGAGCCCAAAAATCATCCGTTACCTGCGGTCACTCATAATGGACAAAGGCTACAGGGGACAGTGGGATGGAAAGTCTTTTTCCCTACCTTTACACAATGGAGTGTAACTGATAAATCATATCTATTCAAGGTGTACAACATGCTTTCAGAGATACATATACAGTACGGTGAAATGAGTACCACAACCAGTCTAATTAACTATTGTCACCTCTCATAATTATATCACCATTTCTAAATTTTCTTGCATTTAGAAACATTTTATGACAGTACAGGTCAAAAAACACTTAAACAAAAAGAAAAATGTGCTCAACATCTCATTCCCAGAGACAGATAAAATTCAACATCATTCTACATAATTTCTTGATATCCAATGCATACATGCATTTTTAAGTAAAAAACTGGCAATGAAACATACACAGTCTTGTACCCTGCTGTTTCATCTAATGGAGCGTCAGAAATATCTTTTCATCTCCATGAGTCAGTGTCAACACTCTATTAGTACCAAGGGACATGTTTGGTAGTGTTTCACAACAGACTTTAAGAGTTCTCTGTTTATTCAAGGAGAAGATTTCTATTCAATTTTCTTTCCAGAACACAGAGGTACTCTTCTGAGTTAATAGGTTTTACACCATTTTTTGAGCTAGTGACTAAAACAATAACATTTCTAGTTTGGAAGCAAGAGTCTGTTGCTAAGGGAAAAAGGTGTTGACATCTTTAAATATGCAATAGACACAAATACATACTGATAGAAACACACAATGCCCCTTCCCCTCAAAATGCTTTTGATTGAGACCAACACCATAAGGGCCATGGCTCCTGAAGGCAGCAGGCACAGTCTCAGTAAACGGCATGGAAAGCCGTTCTGAGCCAGTGTGCTGCTCTGAAAGGCAACCAACAGGTGGCTCTGGATGGACACTTATACGGGCACTTTTCCCCCTAAATTATTAATGTACCTAATTCACTGAAGCAAGAAAGAAATTGGTGTGTACCTTTATTTTCTAAAACATTATTTGAAGTTTCTCCTTAAAGTCTTTACTAAAAAACTAGTTTTTTAAGACTTTCCCAAGTAAGTGTGAAGAATTGTGATAATCAGAGAAAAAAGAGATTAAAAGGACCCATTTCTGAATAATGGGCTTTATTTAATCCCGTCAAGAGCAGCTGCAAGTAGAGTTTAGAGTACATGAAGTACACAGGAGGAGTGAGGAGAAGGGTTGGGTAAGCTGCCATTATCACCACCGACAAACACCTAAAGCTAACTTTTGCAACAGGTACTAACGAGATCATTGTGAATACTCTTCCTTCCTACATAAAATTTACTTCAGGGGTAAGGGTGGCTTGAAATTTCTTAACAGTTTAAAAAAGACCAAATCATTCCCAAAATGCTCTTTTAAATTCTAGAAGCAAATAAAATTGCTGCTAATTATTTATTACAACGTGACAAATTTAGCCTGAACTATATTTACAATGCACTAACCTATCAGTTATGTCTGTGTGATGCACTAGGCTGTTTCACTAGATACACTGCACCCTAATCCAATTAAATTTCCACACCACATGAAAAATAATGTATCATCATAATCTGCTTCACACATAAAATATGCAATCCCTATATAAAACAAAGTTGACATCTTTGTTTAAAATTTGTTCCTTTTCCAGTATCAATGGAAAAGTATTTGAAAATAAATGATCTTAGATAACGTACAGTACCAATATCCTGAAGAATGTAACATACTTCTACAGTACCACTGAGGTTTTTTATTTTTGCGGTGCTTTGCACTAAACTAAAATCTAAATGGATCAAAGATCTAAATATTAAAACAGAAACACTAAATCTGCTGGAAGAGAGAATAGATAGAATTTTTGAAGACATCAGTGTAGGAAAAGACTTTATGAACAGAACTCTGAACACACAGAACTATCACAAAGAATCAAAAACTGGGATCTCATCTTATTAAAAAAGCTTTAGCACAGCAAGAGAAACCACCAACAGGGTACAGAGACAATCCACAGTGTGGGAAAAAATTTTTGACAGCTGTTCTTCAGACAAAGGACTAATATCTAGATTACATAAAGAGCCCCCAAAATCAGAACACCCCAAGTTTAAAAGACCCAATGCAAAAATGGGCATCTGAAATGAATACACATTTCTCAGATGAAGACAAAGAAATGGCAAATAAATACATGAAAAAATGTTCACCATCACTGGTCATTTGAGAGTTGCAAATTAAAACAATGCTGAGGTTCCATCTCACCCCAGAAAGAATGGCTACCATCAAGAAATCAACCAGTAGCAAATGCTGGAGGGGCTGTGGGGAAAAAGGAACCCTTCTCTACTGTTTATGGGAGTGTAGACTGGTGCGACCACTGTAAAAATCAGAATGGAGATTCCTCAACTAAAACTAGAAGTTCCATTTGACCCAACTATTCCCCCAGCTATTCCCCTTCTTGGTTTCATCCTGAAAGAATTATAAGCATCATACCACAATGATATATGTGTACCTAATTTTATAGTGGCACAGTTTGTAATAAGTAAATCTTGGAAACAGCTCATATGCACACCAGGCAATGAATAAATAAGATGGTGTTTTCACAATGGAGTACTCAGCCATAACGAATAAACTTTAGACATTTATAGCTAAATGGATGCACCTTGAGACCATACTACTAAGTGAAATAAATGAGACACACATGTGTAAATACCACATTGTTTTTCTGATGTGATGGAAAAAAATGGAAACACAGCTCTTGTAAACAAGGAAGGGAAGAGGGGTTGGAGGGAGGGTAGGGGAATGAGAAAAAAAAGAAGCAAGATATATCTTGAACTTAATTTAAAAACAAAAGAAGAAAGAGAGAAAAGGGATGGAAAAGCAAATTCCTTCTCATCTGGGTGCAGTAGCACTGACGGCAGCTGAAAGGCCAAGTTCCTGGTATAAAAGTGGGAACAGTGCCAATCCTGATAGTTACACAAAGCTGAATTTGTGAAGCAGTAACAGTAGTATAAACTGTAGACTCTATTGTCCAAGGGCAGGTGGCAGCCTTTCCCATTACAAAACATGGTTGTGGTTTGAGGTGTAGGCCTGGTTTCCTAAGTCTCTCATGGTTCAAAAACTAGAAATTAAAAAAATCCCCAAGCCAGCTTGATTAAAGCATAAAACCCTTCTCATACACCTCACATGCTTTCGGAGTAGAACCCGGTGGTGTTCACTGTACCTACAGATGGCACAGCATCTCCATAACCACCTAACGCTTTCCTCACTCCCTGACGCCAGCACCCCACGTCAGTCTCTTCCACTCCCACCCACTCTCATCCCTTAGAACCAGGGCGTCACTAGTTTACGTTCTGTTTCATGAACGTGCCTCTCCTGGACATTTCATATGGACAGACTCCTAAGTGTCTTGTCTGTCTGTGACTGCGTTTCAATTAGGATGTTTTTAAAGTCACCCATGTTGTAAATGGACCACTGCATCAGTCTTTATTGCTGAACGGCACTCCATTACATGAACCTCCCATCTCTGTTTCTGTTCCTTGCGTGATGACATGTGGGTAGTTCTCATGTAAGCTTTTTCTTGGGTGTATACGTAGCAGTAGATTTGGCAGCTATGGAATTTACCCTACCTGGCAGGAACACAGGATCACGCAGCAGCGCGCAGATGCCACTGCCTCGGGCTCCCCTCCTAGGGCAGAAAGTATGAGGACTTCTCTAGTTGATGAGTTAGAAAAGAAAATGCAGGGGTCTCCTCATGTGTGGTTTACTCCATTGTCTCTTTGGCATATGCCTTCCCTGAAGAAAGAGGAACTAAGACCCGGCAGCAAGCCCAAGCCAGGCAGCCTTCTCTGCACAGCCTTACGTTATCTTCTCCCCCAGAGCCTCTGTCAGCCATGAAGCTAATGGTCTGGTCTTCGCTGGCCTGACCTGCCCGTCTCTAGCTGGTCGCAGACTCGGGAGGGTGTGATGAATTAAGTACTCTTCATGCAACGCTCCTACCTCAGCAACAGTCTTCTTTCATGGGTTCATAGCCACAGATTAACCTGGTTTTGCCTCTTTAGTTTTATTTGGTTGGTTGGTTTTCTGAAACAGGATTGTACAATACTGCTCAAACTGACCTTGAAGTTTCTATGTTACCCAGGCCGGCCTGGAACTTGTAATCCTCCTGCCTCAGCCTCCTGAGTCTAGGATTACAAGCATCTGCTGCCATGCTCTGCTTTCTCCTAAGAATTCTGATCTTCTGATGGTACTTATTCTTTTCTTTGGTGGGGGGGGATTGAACTCACGATCTCATGCTTGCCAGGCAGGCACTTACACCGCTGAGCCAAATCCCCAGCCCTGGTACTTTTTCTTTTTTTGAAGTAAAAGGAAACAATCAGCACATACAGAATTTAACCTCAAATTGAAGACATTTGTTTAAGTGAGTTTTCATATACCTCTGATATGAAAGGAGCCATCATCATTTCTTTCCACTACAAGACGGTCAATATGCAGAGTTACAGGAGTTGGCTCAAGGGACACTGTGCTGCTCCGAGGACTGTCATCCTACAGGAAGGAAAATAATATTGGCATGTTCTTATTAAAGTAAGCGAAGAAACTAAAACAAACATTTTAAACCAACATTACTCCAGTCAGCACTTTTAATGAGTTGGAAGTACTGTACACCTACACATGCTCTGGGTGACACAGCAAGACTTACCTGATTCACTTTGACTCTCTCTTAACTTGTAAGAAGGATCTCTATAGTTCATCACAAAGATCACTAACCCCCCCCCTTTTGGTACAGGGAAATCAAACTCAGAAACCTCCAGCTTACCAGGCAGGAGCTGTGTCATTGAGCTATATCCCCAGCCCTAAATTCATTTTAATACAGTGTATGTTATAGAGAAGGCACAGTCTTAGACATGAATTAAGACTGAGGAAGGCAGTATGAACATTAATAACATGAAAATATAAAATTATCCTTTAACATACTTTTAAATTTATTTTTGTGTTAGAAACTTGTATCTTCATTGGCATTACTGTTGCAACAGTTTCATCTTCCAAAAAATGCTGAATATTCGTAAGAGAAGATGTAAGAAACTCAGTGCTAAAGTTTTCTATGTGGCATTGTAGAAATCCATTTTTTTCTGCAAGCAAAGAGTGTATTACGGCACTAGGCCCACTTTCAAACCTCAGTGAAATCTCAGGAGAAGATTTGGAATGAATTACAGATTTCCGATCAGAACCTAGGGAAGATGAACATAAAAAATCATAACTTTGTACTGCTACTCAAAAACTATCACTATTATTTTTGATTTGCGTTGACTTTTCTATTTTCTATTTCTTGCAATAGGAAAAAACATGTCTTAACTAATATAATATATACCTCAGACACTTAAATGTGTCTGCGTTGAGTACCTATCTATACATCTGTGATAGAATGGATGGCTGCAATAAACAGTTGTGGCATTTAAAGTGACTAGCAAGCTGTGTCTCAAGAAGCAATCAAAGTCAGAGTTGACTTTCCTCATTAAATTGGATCCTTAAATAATGGCAAAGTAAATAGAGAAGACCTCAGTAAAATGTTTCTATTAAAAACAAATTAAGACTGAAATTACTGGAAAAAAATATGTGATTAAATATAAACATATTTATCTATGACTGGATCTTGTCCCTAAAAACAATTTGAGATGGCTTACAGAGCTATGAACACTCAAAATGTAAAAAGAAAATTTTAAATTTCAACAAGTTCTCATAGACTAACTTTTAAAAAACTACTGGTGGAACTATTGAAAGAAATTACTTCTGAACTGATACTCATAGTAACTAATTTGCTTGTTTATTTTATGCTGCCTACCTCCAAACAATATGCACATGGTATAATCAGATAAAAATGAGTAAACAAAAAAAATAATAAAAATTCAAGGTAGGTAGTAAGGTTAGTGGTCCACAATATATGAAATTTCAGTGCTAAAGGTGGACTAAAAGTAAGCTTCCTAGCAACAATGAGAAAGTATGACCAGTTCACAATTCATAGCATTCATGAGGAAGAAATGAACCAGTTGTTTGGAAAGGAAAAGACATTTCTGTTTCTGAGGTATCAAAGCTCATTATCCAATAAGTGCTCACAAGAACACCCACTAATTAAATTCATGATGGTAAGACTCCTTAGTTTCCCTCACCGTGGGTGTGAATAATCTTAACTGAGGACAAATGCATACACATTTGTAAGGCAAGGGTTGCCAAAAATGTAAAGCTATAGATATTTATGTACCTAGGAGAGGTCTCTGCACACAACTCAACATACAGAATTATTGCTAAAATTTTTATTTCAGGTACAAAATTACATTTAATTAACGTTACTACTGTTCATTAACATTTATAATAGAGAAAATAAATCAAATGTAATTCTGAAGACTTCTTTAAATATTTAAAACCTCATATATTTTAACTTTATTTACAAAGGTACAACAAACAACTGGTAATGGTAGGTGTTCTTCCCAATATCAAGAAACACTAGAGTTACCTTGTTGGTGTAGTAATAAAAGGAACTAGCAGGTATGTAAGAGGGCACACAATTGTAATCCCAACATTTGGAAGGTTGAGGCAGGATAATTACAAGTTTGAGCCCATATAAGACAACTTTACAAGACCCTTTCCCAAAATAAAAAATTTTACAAAGGATTGACAATGTATGCAGCTCAGAATGAAGGCTCTGGTTCAATCCCCAATACTATCTGAAAAAAGTATCTTGGAGTGAGTAAAACAAAAACCTTGAAAGGTTAAAAAGAAAACTCTCCTCCCCACACTCTCCTCTTCCTCACACCATGGAGCTACTGTGCCGGGTCTTGAGCTACAGTTTGGCTCTTAAGTGTCTGCTAAAGGTCTCCCATGCTCAGAAGTGGGCTGTCGGTGGGTGCGTGGACCGCAGGGGTGTTATACTCAAAGAGTTCACAGGTGCCTGTGTATGAGAAGTGGGGCCTGGTAAAGGGTGCTGGTCACCGCGGTGTGACCTGGAGGGCTGCATCCATGTCCCCCCTCTCTGCTTCCTGGCTGCCATGGGATGAGCGGCTTTCCTCCACATGCTCTGTCACCAAGCAATTCAACCAGGTCAGCCAACCTTCTCTGAAACCGTGATCCAAAATAAACCCACTCTCACACCTTTGCAAGTGGCAGGTATTGTGTTCCAGTGAGGAAGAGGTGACTAATACATCTTTCAAGGAAGCCAAGATAATAGAAAAATAACAAACCAAAAATCAAAACTAGCTTTTTAATATTATCATAGTTCTAACAGCGTCTACAAATTGCTCCTTAAACACCATGTTTGTTAACATTGCTTAAATTGTTCAAGCTAAACTATTTCTTGGTTTTGCTTCTTTTTATTCCCTTTTCTTTTCTTCTCTGCTTTTCCTTTCCTTCTTCAAAAAAACCCAACTGAGACAGGTAAGAAAAAATAAGGTAAGCACTAATAAGGTATTGACTAATAACAAACGAAAGAAGGCACCCCAAAATAATTTGTTGAGTTAGATACAAAATGAAACAAAGTGATAGGAAATGGTATTAAGTGAGCTATAAATGACAAAAGAAAACTATGCAGCTGAAAATAATGTGAGTGTACAATTTGAAAAGTGGTGAGAATGGATATAGAACAAGGTCTAAGTTCTGAAATTTTGTTTCAAATTATTTTTAATTTCTGTCTACTATAAAACTTCTCCAGATATAAATTTAGCTTCCTCTATTTTCCACGGTTTTAGGATTTACACTTAATATAAAATTCCTAAATTTCTTTTCTTTAGCAGCTATACTGTAATTGCAAGGCCTAACACAGAACAAAACCCCTCAAAAGCCAGTTTTTTTCTCTATGATCTGGCTTACCGACTAACAACACATTTACCTGCAATTCTGAGGTGCTAGCATAATTCTGTTACCATACAGGCTGTATTTATTTCAATATATTAGGTATGAGATATGGAATTCTGTGTATTTTTCCAAGGAAAATATGGTAACTCTATGACTTTTTTTCTGAAATGTAATTTTCTTTCAACTAATTTATAACAAAGATAAGACTACTGATTAGTCAAATGCAAAACAAACAAATGAAAAACAAGTTTAAAGTATTTCATGTGCAAAGTAGTCTGAAAAAGTCTTACCTACTGGACGATTACAAAGGTAATGCCGAAGACTGATATTGCCTAATTGATCTGGCATCACCTGGTTCACTTGAAGACAGATTTCTGTATCTTCTCCTCGGATATCAATTTCCCCATTAACACCAGTAATTGTAAACACCACAACTGACATCTATTATTGATCATATAAATAATATTAGTGTACCAAGTAATTAAAGAAGTAAAAAATGACCATTTATTCATTTCTAAAAATACACTTGTGTTTTATCAAACTAGAAATATGCCTATGATCTACAGAACCAGTAGTTACATTATACAGGTTTAGTGTACCTAGTTTAAAGATCAGATACCTGAAACCTTTTCAGTGACAACATGATGCTACAAGTGGAAAATTCTGCATTGTGAAACTATTTCATACATGAAGTTATTATTTTTTTGAGACAGGATCTCACTGAGTACTTTGGGTTTGCCTTGAACTCACTACATAGACCAGGCTGACCTCATGGCAATCCCCCTGCCTCAGCCTCCTGAGTGCTGGGGCTACAGGGGTACACCGCCACACCCAGCTCATGCACAAAATTATTAAGTTTTAAAGAAAGTTTTCAGGCTGTGTGTATACAATGCATATGAAACATAAATAGATTTCATGTTTCATCTTAGTGTACCTCCAAGGAATCTCACTATGTATAAGCAAATATTCCAAAAAATTTTTTAAAAATCCTAAATGCTTATGGTCCTACAAATTTGGCACAAGGGACACTCAACCTGTAATGACAAACTTAGTCTTTTTATTCAGTCAAGGAAAATTATTTCAGTTGGCAAAGATTAATTATATGACACTTCCATGTAAAATGAAGTAGGACATAATATATTTCTAAACTCTTTCTTATAAATATCCCACTAGGTCACAAAGGTTGAAAAGAAAATAATAATGAATTTCCTTTGTAGAAAGCCCCACATTATAAGGACTTTCTTCCTCACATCAAACTTTTTTTTAAAAAGCATATTTAAAAGAAACTAAAATATAGGTCAAAAAATAAAAGACAAGACAGAAAAAAATAGGTCCTCTCCTCCTCAAAATAATTAAAAACAAATTTACAAAAGTAAATAGAAAAAAAGCCAACTGATTCTACAAGGAAGCAAGTAGAAAGAGTGAGTCAGGTATGATGGTGCATGCCTGTAATTTCAGCACTCGGGAGGCTAAGGCAAGAGACTGTCACGAGTTTAAGGCCAGTTTGGGTTACACAGTGAGTTCAAGACTAGCCTGGACTACAGAGTGAGACTCTGTCTCAAAAAATTAAATTAAAAAAAAAAAAAAAAAGAGAAGAAAGAACAGAGTAAACCACCCACCATTTAAGAATTCACTTTACACATTAGTATCTTAAAATGCATATTCATCAAATATGAAAGAAAGTTGATGTCATTTCTCTCATACAATTAATTCCTCTGAAGTAATTACCAGGTCGTCATGGTTTTCTTGAGCGCCCTCCGAATTTGTACTAATGGCATCTGGAGAAGATTCACCATACTTCTGCAGATTTGCACTGGTGCTTACATTCTCTGCTGGGCTCTGGTAATTGGTAGTAGAGTTCTTTTTAATTTCTGAAATAACAATAGTAAACTAATAAAATCAGTTCTATACATGATCCACAAAGTGAAGTTTATTTAACCAAAATGGATGATCCCTTTAATTCTTTCTTTAAACATCACCTTGTTTAAAAAACTAGAAAAGACACCAGATGCTGTGGCACATGCCTGTCATCCCAGCACTGGGGAGGCTGAGGGAGAAGGATCACTGCAAGTTCCAGGCCAGCTTGGGCTACAAAGTGAGTTCAAGGCCAGCCAGAACTGCATAATGAGAACCTGTCTCAAACAAAAAACAAACTAGAAAAAAACATTTAGATTATGGTTAGTTAGCAAATAATAAGCACTTGTCCAGGATTAAAAGGTTATAAATACAAAGCCCTAAACTTGGTACGGAAACAGTCTTCCACTGCTGCACACAGCACCTTCTCTCCACACAGCAGCCGCAGGGCTGGTCCAACCACCAGGCTCCTCATGGGCTCTGCCTCCACCCTCCCATGTCCACATGGCCAGCAGCTGCAGTCGGACCGCTTCATTCCTCCTCAGTGCCCTACAGTGACTGTGAATTGTATTTCACATGAACTTAATGCCACCATCATTCCTGTAATTATTCCCCATCCCTCCCTGCTTTCTAAATCCTCAGTGTGCTGTACTTCAGTATTTCTCAAGCTGCCTGTAGTAAAAGAAAAAAGTGTCTGTCATAGATGAATACTTTAAAAAAAACCCATAAAATTAACTATTAGAAAAATTACAGTAGAAAAGTTGAAGAGCTACAGAACACACACCTCAACTTATTATTAAATTTACTACTATATAATTGGCTTCTACCATTAGTGCTTAAAAATAGAGTAGAAAATAAACTACCAGGTGAATGACAGGGAAGACGCATAGAAATACAATTATGGTACAGAAGCTAACATGTAAAATCATTTCCAATGGCCTTCCTCTCAGCCCAGGGTTTTAAGAAAGCTTCTTTGATAACAAGATTTTCATTAAAATAAACAGAAAAAAAAAGAGCTTTCCAGGTACAGGTATAAGACCCTGACGTATAAAGGAGTTTATCACAGTAAAGAAACTAAGACAGACTTGAGTATTCTATAGGACAGCTGAAGGGTGGTAAGCATAAGCAAAGCACCAAGGAAAAGGGAAGCCAGGGCCAAGTCAACAGAACGCTGTCAGGATGTTAAGGGTTTTAGAGTCGATAACTTTTTATAGAAAGGAGAAGTTACAAGGGTTAAAATGAGAAAAAAAATCAAATTTGCATTTTTAGAAGGCCATTCTCCCTATAGAATAAACTGCAAATGAACTATGTAGAGGTGAGGAGACTAGTTAGGAGCTTGTGCTGAGCTGGTAGCCCAGGTACATGTTTGTGTACAAGTGCTCATAAATATGTATATATCCATGAATAGATATACACACAAATATAGGACTTTGATATACATGAATAGACATGAATGTCATATGTATATACACACATAAGCATATGTCTATATGATACACACAGATGAGTACCAGTTCCTCTAACACAAAGAGAATACTGTAATTATGAGTTTAGAAGCAGGTGTCTTGGTGCACTCAGGAGGCTAAGGTTAGAGAATCCCAAGTTCAAGGCCAACCTGGGCAACTTAGTCCAGATTTCAATAAACAATTAAACTAAATTAAAAAGAGATGGGAATGCAGCTCAGTGGCACAGTGCTTACTAAGCACATGTGAGGCCTTGGATTCAATTCCCAGTACCACACACACACACACACACACACACACACACACACACAGAGTTCCAGGAGAACAGGAATGTGGATAAATTAAGTGTTGTTAGGAAGATGGTATTTTTCAAGATCCTAAAAAAAGGTATACTGTTGTAATCTATTCTAAGACAGTAATCAGAAATGTCGGCAAAAATTTATGAGTGAAGATAGTAACGATAGCATTTTTGTAGCCTTGAGAAATTATAAACTGCACAGACATCCAACATTAGAGAAATATTTTAAAAGTCATGATACATTTTTGTAACAGTTTTACACATCTGGAAGCACTGGGTATTTTTGTTTTGTTTTGTTTTTATGTACTGGGGATCAAACTCAGCACTCCGTGCTTACAAGGCAGGCACTTATGCTGCTGAGCTACATTCCCAGGCCCTAAATCTTACATTGCTGTATGGTTTTGTTTTTTTTTTTTGTACACAAGGATCGAACTCATGACTTCACGCTTGCCAGGCAGGCACTTATGCCACTGAGCTAAATCCCCAGCCCATTTTTGTAACAATTTTATATAGGTTTAAAAATATCTTTGAAATAGTATCCTATTGGCAAATGCTTACATGTTATAAAAAGCAAGTTACAAAACCATGTATGTAATGACAACAAATACATGCATGCATTGTGTGGTTTATATCCTGCAAGCATGTCATGGTGCCTGCCCTGCCTTGGAGTCTGCTGACTATGGACTAAAACCTCTAGTAACTGCGAGTGAGAATGAACCTGTTCTCCATTGGGTTGTGGGTCACAAGTACTATGTCTTGAAAAAGTAACTGAGTCACGCATATACTGTACACACAAGCCCACGGAATAAGTAAGAGGGTGTATCTCTAGTGTGTGGCTTTGGGGTGATTTTATTCTCCAAATTATGGTCATACTTTCCAAGTTTTCCACATTGATTGGTAATTATTTTTTATTATTTAATTATTAGAAATAGAAAATTACTCTGCTTTTTAAAGAATAAAGTAGGCATATTTGCCCCATACTGTTATTGAAAAATATTTGCCTCTGAGGATAGAAACTCTCTTCAGGGAGGACTTTCAACCATAACTGAGACAGGGGACAGACAACTAGGGCTATCTTGTGAATCTAGAAGAGTTTTTTTATCTACATTAGTACATTTAAGTGGTATGATGGAAAGGACAGTGCTATGAATTGAGTATTATGAGTTAGGAGTAGGGATTTTTGTTTGCACATAGTAATCATTCTTCAAGTCTGAGGAGCAGGTATGTTGGTTAAAAGTACAGGCTTTTGATTGGACTAGCTAACAAATTTGCCTCTTACTCCCTGGCTACATAACTTTGAACAGGATACCTAATTTCTCTAAGCTTCAGTTTCTAAATATATGTATTTTTTAAAAGGATCAATAATCCCTTGGAGGGTTGTTTTGAGGATTCAATAAAATATATGTTAAAGCACAAAGCAGAGTGACTACGGTGTTCAATAAATGTTTACTATTTTTCCCCATCATCTATGATGGAGAGTAGACTGACTAGTTGCTTCTATCAAGTACAAACAAACAGGGATCTGGTAGAGAGCCTCGCTTTGTAACTCTCCTATGAAGAGTAAATTTAAGAAGGCTTGGTCAAGTCAGTTAGGAGAGTCCAGACTTTGAGCCTGCCTGCGTCAAATGCTAACACCGCTGCTCCCTGTGTGACTGTGGGTGAGCTGCCTAACCTCCCCAGGCTTTGTTTTGCTCTTCTTTAAAATGGAGATAATAATCATCCCTACCTTAGATTTGAAGATTAAATAAGATCCAATGTTTAAAACAGTAACTAGTACAGTAAGTACCTAGCAACTGTCAGCCTAGAAAAAACAAGTGACAATCCAAGCCCTACCTACAATGTCACCATAAGCAACTTATTTCACCTTTGGGAACCTCAGTTGCTATACCTGTACAATGAGGACAGGAATAAACAGCCTCCTAGGGCTAAGGCCAGTTGATATACAGGAGCTAGTGAACCACTTACTAGCTGTGTTACCACGCGTTACCTACTTAACCTTTCTGAAGATAATAGTATATTACTGATAGAACTGTTGTGAGGGATAAACGCATTTTTACAAACACACACATGCACGTGCGCCAAAACAGCAAATGTGTTAAATGTTAGTTACTATTACAGAGTTGTGTTTCAAATTAAATGAGGTGAACTACTGAATATGTCCTCTCACAAATCCACGTGTTGTCAATGTGAATGTGGCCTTCAGGACACCAGGGCCCCTCCCACAGGAATGAGATTAAAAGGCCTCTTGCCCTTTCACTCTCCACCCTGGTAAATGAGCCCCATCCAGTAAGGGTACAGCGTCCCTGGCCCCTAGGGAATGAGGCCCGCACTAGACACCAAAACCTGTGGGGCCATGGTCTCGGACTTTTCAGCAATGCAAACTGTGAGAAATGAACTTCAGTCTCTATAAACTACCCAGACTGGGGCACTCCGAGATGACAGCACAAAACGGAGTAATACAGCACCTGACAATAAATGGAACTATTGTACAATTATGCTAATAACACTTATTGTTCTCTCATATATATATATATATATATATATAACTTTTCTTTTAAAAGATAAGATCTTGCTATGTAGTTTAGGCTGGCTTTGAATTCACTATGTAGCCCGGGCTGGCTTTAATGTCGCAATTCTCTTGCCTCAGCCTTCCAAGTGCTGGGATTACAGGCATGTATCAAAATGCCAGGCTTTGTATATATTCGTATACTACTGTCTCATCTCAGCTGTTTTCAATTGGTCTATAGAAAAGAATTCATATTTACCTCTCTCTGGTCTCTTACTTTCTGTCTGTGGCAGCTTTTTCTGATTTGGGCCCATGATTTTATTCCTGCTTACAAAGTCCCCAATATCTTACTTATGGAGATGTATCTAATGCTAAATCGTTCATAGTGGCCTTTCCTGGGACTCTAGTCACCTCTGATGACATGGAAGGACCTTGTAGTCCATAACATGTGAAATAATCTGGGTTTTATAGATTACCAGCTCCAGTCTGGAAAACTTACAGTCACAGGATCACATAATTGAGACTCCGCCAGGTAAATGAGCCCCATCTAATCAAACTTCTAGATACAGGT
>PVJX010018964.1:0-35635 GCA_004027295.1 Dolichotis patagonum
TGGGACAATGATTCATTATTAAAGCAGAAAGCACCTTGAAATGGTCCTCTTGTTAAGCCCGCCAGTATTCCCCTGTAAAACACAGATCTGACAATGTAGTTATCATCACTAGCCTGAGGCTGTCCTCAGTGTTACAGACCATGTCATGAAGCTGTCATGGTTAGCATTTATTTTTCTGGCTGGATGTCATCTTTAAGGGGTGCCATTTCTTTGGACAGTTTGTTGAGAAGGGACGGAGTTGGAATTTACCAATCCAAAACTGAGCCAGTGGAAATTTACTGCAGTTGTGTGTGTGTGTGTGTGTGCGTGCGTGCGTGCATGTGCACATATGTTTTTACTACTGTCCTTGTAAAAAATGGTACATGTTCTGACTATGACCACACCATCAATCCCATCAGCCAGGAGAAATTAATGGTGACCTTCATAGCAATGTATTTAATCTAGTCAGTTTAGATAATAGCTTTCTATTAAGTTTTAATAGGCTATCACCAATATGAACATTCATATTTCAGTGTAGCAATATTGAGCTATTTTGTGCATCTTACTCTCTATTGATGTGTTCCTGAAGGTATCAAATCATGTGATTTGATACCTGATGAAAGCAGATCATTTTCCTTAAAGTTTTCCTTTTTTAAAAATGGGATTATTTGTCAAAGAAGACATGTTTGAATCACAAATGAAAATTGAATGGAATAAATGCAGAATGTGATCGCCAAGGCACATGCCCCAGAGTCCCACTCCTCCAACCCCAGAGCACCCGGGATGAGAGTGATCGTGGAAATCAGGGGTTTAGGTTAAGAATTTCCATTATTGGTGACTAAATGGATGCAGTTTTTCTTGTCTTATACAAAGGTGATCCAAAAATATTTGTTGACTGCAGCAGTCAGTGCTTACTAGAGAAACAGATTTAATACAGGATGTACAGATAAATAAGAATTTACAAGATTGGCTTACAACGACCGCCCACGGAGCCGGGTGGGGGAGAGTGCAAAGGGGCCATCTGTACCCTAAGAGTCTGAAGGAGCTGCTTGAAGGCCCGGGGCTCAGGACAGTGTCCCATGGCAGTGTCCCACGTGAGTCCATATCAGGAGGACAAAGGGTTTGTGCGGGAAAGCTGAAGAGTCTGTGCCAAAAGCCAAGAGAAACATCCAAGATGACAGTGAAGACCGGAGCTCCTCTGAAGAAACAGAAGCGGCCTTCCTTCTTCATTTCCCCTTGGTATTCAGTCCATAATCCTCCCTAGAAGTGGGTCTTCCACACCCAGAACTATGCTGAGCAAACTTAGGCGGACATTCCTTATTCAACCATCACGTTGGCGTTTTATTTATTCTGCGTTAACCACAGGTTTGAGTGGTTGAGCCATGAGGCTGAGCAAGGAATCTGGTGTGTGCTGCTCTATCCCGGGTAATCAGCATTTCACGAAAGAGGTAAAAGACAGGAAGGAGGCAGAGATCAGTTCTAGCTCCGGAGCAGCCATGAAGTCTAGCAAAGAGGACACATTACTTCATCCTGAATTATAGCATGACACCTACAAATCATTTATTATGTAGTTGCCTGTGCATCTAGGCTTGGTGGCTACCTATAGAAGAGATAGGAAGAACTGTGGAGGGAAAGATACTGGGTCTGAAGCTCAAGAGATGCTCGTCAGGTTTGAGGAAGAGACCTGGAAGACTTTCCTGTTTGGAGGCAGGCGGGGATTGCAAGTGATCTTGTTTAGCTGGAGTGGAGGAGAGGATGAAGCTGACTATTTGCTTCACATTTCAGAGGTTTCATAAATTGTGCTGAGGTTTATACCTTTTCTTCCACAAGTAGGAAGCCAGCAAAGGGTTATGAGTAAAAGTAAAGTGATCATTCAATTTGGAAGATGCCTATGGAGTGTCCACTACTTTTCGTGCCGGGGCTTAGAACTGGGTTACAAAGATGGATTGCATGCAAAGAACTCAAAGCCTAGTAAAGAAAAATATAAACAAGTTACTGAAAATCATAGATATTCTGTAATAATAACTTACATGTATTGCATATTTACCTTGTGCTAGGCATGTGCTAAGGGCTAACACATATTCTCTTATTTAACTCATCTCTAGGAAATTGGAGCACCGCGGCAATTGGTGGAGCCAGGGTTTAAATACTAATTGTGTGAGTCGAGAAAACGCACCTTTTTTTTTACCAATGAAGCTTTGCCATTTCTCCATGACAGAAATCTGTCCAAGGCACTGGAGGAGCTTCCAGAGAGGACCATTTCTTTGGGAGAATCAGAGCTGGAGACTGTGACGTCTCCACAGATATGGTGGTGGGATTCGCCTTAAGGAAGAACTCCGACAACTTGGAACTGGGTGAGAAGTGGGAAAGAGCTCCGAGTCTGAGTAACACTTGGTAATTACAGTGGGAAATGAAAGGAGGAAACAGAGTGCAGACATATTTTAGTAGTGAGATGTTTCTGTTGCATGGATAAGGTTAGGTTTCTGGCTTGGTACTGAGGTGGACAGTGGAGCTGTAACACCGGAGGAAAACCAGGCAGGAGTGGGATGGAATAGAGAAGATGCATCTTTCATTTGCCGAATTTTAATATGCGTGCTGTGGGAGTGAGCACTCATTTGTTGAATTTGAGGAATCTGGGGGAATGGTAAAGGGGAAATCGGTGATTGAATAGGGGAGTTCTGTGGCCAAAGATTAAAATCAAAGCTGTGGATGCACTGTGTGTTATTTTCAAACAGTCTCAAACTAGTCCATTAGTTAATTAGTTGTACCTCACTAATGGGTTAGATAACTATTGATTCTACTTTTAAACAGTGGCAACAAGGGCTTGGGATGTGACTCGTGATACAGTACTTGCCTAGCATGCACAAGGCTCTGGGTTCAATCTCCAGCACAGCAAACAAACAAATAAATAAATGAAGGGACAAATATAAAAAATGAATACCACAGGAAAGAAAACAGTCAAGCTTGCAAAATATACCGGCTTATTTAAAAGCAAATATGTAGGCAGGTATGAAAGTGATGTTGGAATATTGTGTATAAGGCCAGGTGTAGTGGTGGGTTCCTGTAATCCCAACGCTCAGAAGGCTGAGGCAGGAGGATAGCCATGACTTTGAGGCCAGCCTTGGCTACGTGACCCTGTCTCAAAAAACAACAACAACAAAAAATAACAACAACAAAAAAAACCAAAACAGAACAAAAAGCCCCAAAACAAAAAACAAACAAAGACATGAGAGAGAGAGAGAGAGAGAGAGAGAGAGAGAAAGAGAGAGAAATACTATTTGTAACTTGAAGGGGAAAAACACTGGGCTGTGGGGAGAAGGTAGAACTTGGGAGAACAAGAACATTCAGAGAAAGAACATCTCTGAATAACTGCCTTAAGCATATAGAAAAAGCATAAAAGTTGTATTCCTATATTTAGAATTCCTCTATCAGAGCTTCTTAAAATGCATTGTAAGAAACACACCAGGAGACACAGAGAAATCTGATAAATGAATGGAAATAATTTGGGACTAGAAGATACTTCCATCATCTGTTTTGAAAAAAAAAGGGAGGCTCTGAAATTCAAACCAACAAATAAATAACCTTCAAGGAAGTAAGAGCCGTGCCCTATATTGACTTAACTCCAGGATCGTGTGGGTGTAGTACATTTTATTCCATGAGTATAGGGAATATAGAGAAGGTACCATGACTCACCTTTCATAACAACCCTTGTTTAGAAGGAAACTAACCATTCATGAATCAACTTTAGCATAATGAAAATTAGCTACTTGGGATACCATTCACAGAAACAGGGTTCCTCCCATTGGAAGATATTTTAGCTAAAAAAAATTCTGTTTTCCAATTAATAACAACAACAGCAAAAGCCCTGTTAAACTCCACTAAGGGAAAGGAAAATTCTTAGTTCAGAATGTCAAAGATGGAGAAAGACCGTGAAAAAAAGCCCTTTAAGCTGTCATACATGATAATAGTGGGTGTGGAGGGAAAGAAATTCTCCAAATAGGAGCATTTTTTAACAGGGTGTCCTTGGACAGAATTCTGTGGAGGAGGCATGAAGTGGGCAGTGGCTCTACGTTGCTACATTCTATGTGCAAAAGAGCAGATGACGGGAGTGAGGATTTCAAAGACATTTTATTTCTTGGAACATATGGGACTTTTAAGGGTGGTAGGGGAATGGTTGGGTGCTGATTTTTACTGAGCTCATTCTGTAGACATGAGAAATCTAAAAAGGCCAAATGGGACCATCATTTGTTGTTGGATGTAACAGCATTAGCTGGTATTATGGCTTATATCTAAATGTCACTCTAGAGTTTCGCACCTTCGTCAGTGTGGGTTTTAGAAGGTGGCTGGAATCATAGGTGTGATATACTTGGATTAAGAATGTGTGGTATTGGATTAATCCATCAACTGTTTTAACATAGTTCTGGGTTTGGCTGACTGGATTTGCTGAAGACAGAAGCCCTACCTGGGTGTGAGTGGCACCAACCAATAGGCTTTCGGCCTGCATGGAATAAAAACAAAAGGGAGGATCGCTGCTTTCTGCTTTTTGCTGATTTTTACTGAGCTCATTCTGTAGACATGAGAAATGAGAAATCTGCCATGGGCTGTTTCTCCTCTGTCATGCCCCTCTCATGCTGCCCTGACTTGGAGCCAGCTGACTATGGACTGAACCTCTATAAACTTTGAGCTAAAAATAAATCTTTCCTCCTTTAACTGTTGGATGTTAGGTATTTTGTCCCAGCAATGAGGATGGTAACTAAGACAGTGGGGATGCTTCCAGCCCTAAGTCATGGAAAGCTTCAGTGAAAAGTGAATTGAATATTAAAAGCATTTACCCTTTCATATAATCAATGGTCTAGAGGTAGTGAGTGGTACTTGTTGGTCAATTCAGTGACTCTAAGACCTCACCTGGATTTTTTATTAATTTTTTTAAACACTTTTGCCATTTCTGATGTGTTACCTCTGCTTTACCTAAGGTTGCAAATGACAGTATTCAAGGAAAGGAAAGACCACCTCTCCATTTGTATTTCTCTTGGGAAGGAGTAATATTTCTCCTGTGCCTCTTAACTCTCATTTCTCACCTCATTGGCTAAAATCATGTTGTGTACCTGTCTAATCAACCATTTATAGGAAGGATCAATCATGACCCAACTTCAAGTGCCTAGGGGGCAGCCAGCCTTCCCTAAGGCACATGGCCCTTCAAAGACAGTTGGCAACCTGAAGAAAATTGGGGTTCTGAGAATGAGGCAGAGGGTAAAGTGGATCTAGGGTGGGCAATCACTGGTGTCTGCAACAAATTAATTACAAATGCCTCTCTTGAGTGAAGTGAAAAATACTCACCAAATGTATCTTATTAATAAGGTTATGGATCTTTTGGCACGTTGCTCAAATGTTTGCATCTCTCTTTTTCCCACCTTGTCCCCTTCCCTCTATGGGGATGGAACCCAGGGGCACTCTACTACCGAGCTACCTCCTGGTTCTTTTTATTTTTATTTTGAGACATGCTCTTGCTAAGCTTCCCAGGGTAGACTCAAATTTTTAAACCTCTTGCTTTAGCCTGGGATTACAGGCACGAGCCACCACACCTGGCTTTCTCTCTTGCTTTTATTAAGATAATTACGATTTTAGACCTATATAATGTAATTCAAAGTGATACATCTGATATGGCCAGTTCAGTCCAGTTTAGGTTTTTTTTTTGGTACTGGGGATTGAACTCACAATCTGGCCCTTGCAAAGCAGGCACTTATGCCGCTGAGCTAAATCTCCAGCCCCCAGTTTAGGTTTTTAAAGTGTCTTTTCAGAATTCTTTTGGCTGGGTTGGTTCACAATATATCTTACTCATGACAAGTGAAAGTTAGCAGTGTATATGTTCTCCATAATTTAAAAAGAATGCTAACATGCCTCCAAAGTACCAGAGAATCTGCTCCTACTTTTATTGCCTTTCATCAGAGAATAAAAGATAAGCTTTTTAAGTTCTACTTTCCAGTGTCTGCACGGTTTCCTAACACACCAAGAACATACTAGGTCCAGAAAGCAGCTGAAGAATTTACTGCTACTCTGGCTTGCAAGAAAGAGAAGCTGACTTGATTTAACATAAGCACACATAAAGAAAGAGTTCACTTTAAAAGTTCATAGGTGTCGGGCTGGGGATTTAGCTCAGTGGCATAAGTGCCTGTCTTGAAAGTGCACAGTACTGAGTTCGATCCCCAGTACCAAAAAAATAAAAAAAATTTAAAAAAAATTCATGGGTGTCCCTGGAGGCTGAAAGCATGACTTCAGTTGAGTCTCTACTGTTCTGCCCCTTGGAAGAAAATGTCTCTGAGGAGCTGCGTAGTTCATCTTGTGTATCTGCTCCTCAACGCTGCAAACTGGGGTTCTGGTGATTTCATGTCCCTGGTGGGCGGACAGTAGCTGATTTTTATTCTTTGGTCAAAACACTAGGTCAGCCTCTCTGCCTCTGGTTTTAATTCTGAATTGCCAACAGAGAGATTTACAAAGAAATAGTAGCTCAGATTAAGGAATTTGTATAAAGTTACCAAACTACTAAGTGGTCAGTTAGGCATTTTGAGTAAAGATCTGGATCTAACACCTGGATGTGGTCACCAATGAGATTTTCAGGAGTGGTGCTGGGTGAGTTGCTGGACTTAGTGTGATACTGTTGTCTGATTCGGGTGCTAGGTAAGTTTAGTTCTCTCTCCCCTTATATCAACTCCCAGCTAAAAAATATTTCTTTTCTAACTGATGTCTAATTAGGAGTCATTTCTTTTGTTGGTTTACAATGTCTCATCATTATGAAGTACCTGGTAGTTTACAAAGACCTTTGTAATGATCTTTTATTTTTATGACAATCCAATGACATCAATAGAGCAAGGATTTGCTTCTGGTTTTCAGATCAAGAAATGGAGATTCACAGAGGCAAGGTGACCTGCTCCCAAAGAGAGGGCTGAACTGGCCAGGGAGCCTATGGACCAGTTGCTTAGGGCATACATGAAGGGCCTCCTTTGGGGCATCCTTTAGAAGGAGTGGTGGAAGCTGACTGATTAGGAGAGAAGTTAAGAGTATCACTTCCAAATGGTGAGAGAGAAGGAGAACCACAGGCCATCTGATGACAAGCTCTGTTAAACTGGTGTCTTCACAAGGCCAGATCCATGTTATCATTTATCTTTTTTCCCTCAGGTTCTAGCTCAGACCTTGGTATATAGCAGGCACATGATGAATGTCTCTTGGAGGGATATGAGGCTTTTCTAAAAATCATCATGATGCAATGATAGAATGAGGTGACTTAAAGAGTCAATGATTCCCAGACCTGCCAGAGTTTGAGAAAGGCTGAGTAAATATCTGCGTGCTGACATTAATGGCTAATACTTGTTTGTGTTACTATGCTGGGTACTAGGCTATATGCTTTCCATGGGTCATTTATCTTTTGATCCAGCCACATGGATCATTGTTCTTATTGACACCAAGATGTGGAGTGGTCAAAAGATTTGCTCAAGACCCCAGTGTAAATTGTATGTCTAGATTTGAACCTGGAAGACTGAGTTAGAGACCTATGTAGGTCTAGATCATGTTGTCAGAGGTTCCTAGATGAGGCAGGAGTTTAAATAGATCATCTCTCAAGTCTTTATCAAAGTTAAGATGCTGAGTTGTTTGGCCAGAGGACTGGTGTTAATGCATAGAGAACGCTGGGAAGGGAGCTGGTTGTAGGAAGTCAGGCAGAGAGGCCAGTACACAACACTTCAATTTTGATTGTCTAGTGTAAAGTGTCAAAGAATATCTAAACGAAAAGGGCTAACGGCCTTCTTTATTGTCAAAGATAATTCCATGTGTGTACTGTTACCATGAAAAGCTTTTCCAGCACAGTCTCATAAACAGCACTGTCTTGCTGTACCTATTGTTGAACTTATTCTAACAGTACTATTCTAACAGCCTCAGAGTAGGTTACTGATATTGTTGCATGTTGGTGAAATAAACAACTTTCTTGTTTCAGAAGACAATTGAATATTATTCTTGCTAGAAATTTTGCTAGAGAAAGTACATGCCATTTTAAGACTGAAAACCACACACCCACAAGTCTCCTGTACAACACAAAGAAAAAAGGCAAACAAAATATACTTCCAGTCTTAAGGAGTTCTAACAAAATCTGCCATGATATCCTTTCTTAACCTAACAGGGCTCTCAAATTTAGCATGTGGCATTATCACCATTCTTGGTAATAAAACAAACATGGCAAACATGTTTTGTGTGTGTGTGTGTGTGTGTGTGTGTGTGGTACCGGGGATGGAACTCACAACCTTGTGCTTGCCGTGCAAGCGCTTATACCACGGAGCTAAATCCTCAGCCTGGCAAACATGTTAAGAAAGCAATGTAACCTGAAACTTAACAGGTGGTGAGCATTTAAAAAAATGTTTGATTGAATAACATGACTATTTGATATATTCTTCTATAAGCTTGCAGATATCCAAAAAAATTGAAATCTTTCCAATAATCATCAGGCAGTCAACAACTGAACATCTCATGCATAGCATATTGATACTAGAGGCCCAGGGACACTAAAAGCAGGGAAAATGGGACAAGATTTTGCCTACATAGGCCTTTTCTCACAGGACTGCATATGAACCCATGTCTCCTGGGAATAAGTCAGCTTGCATTGTGGAAAGTGGGCCAAGGACAACCTTGGTATCAGATGGCCCTGGGTTTTAATCACTGACTCACTGTTTATCAATGGTGCAACTGCAGGGAGGTTGCATAACCTCGCTGAACCCATTTCTTCATCCATAAGTAAAACTAATCTTTCTTGCTTAGGGTTGCTGTGAGTGTTACATGGATGTGTGAAAAGACATGAGCACAATGACAGTGTGAGCTTCTGATAAATGTCAGTCTCACTCGTGTGCTTTTCTCATGACGGTTTCTTTGCTTTCAAGAGAACTGTTTAGATACAGAATAAATCCACTCCTTCACTCATTCAAACACAGAAAGACACTCTATGGCTCGTTGGCAAAGGGAGAGTGGGGCCTGAGTTCCAGCCTGGTGGCTGGGGTTCCTCTTTTTCTAACTCACACAAAGGTGCTACATGTGATGGTAAAGACTCAATATGTATTTCAGAAATGGCCAGCTTGGACTTTGCCCATATGAGCTTGTGTTTGATAGGGATAGATACAGAGCCAAAAATCGAAATACATGTAATTAATGACACTCTAGAGAAGACATTATAGGATGGAGACAAGAGATGTTTGAATCAGATAATTTGGGTGGCTCAGGCTCTGTGATTAAAAGGATGAGGGAGAGATTTTGAGGGAGAGGTGTTCTAGGAAAAGGAGTGTTTAATTACTTGTCTACTTCTTGAGTCATTTTAACTGAATGTCTGCTGTTATGCTTTGTATCTAGATGTCCCCCAAAGCCTCATGCACTTTTAGATGGAGCTTTTTCAGAGGGAGCTGAATTGAGAGTGTGTGATTAATTCATGGTTCAGTGCTGAGATTAAGGGTGAGTGATTGTTAGATCAGCCCACTGATTGGATTGGTACCATTCAAATCCCAGCAGTCTAGATAAGATAAAAGGGGCATAGAAAGGCTTGTTTCCCCGTCTTTTGCTCTCTCATTTATTGCTTTTGGCATCTTCCAGCACCATGAACTGTTGCCCCTATGCTGTGTGTCGCCCTGACTTGGAGCTAGCTGATTATGGACTGAAACCTCCACAGACTGTGAGCTAAATAAACCTTACCTTCTTGAACCTTGGGTGTTGGGTATTTTGTCCCAGACATGAGAAAAATAAGACATCTACTAAGTGATATCTACTGTTCCAGTACTCAAGATAAAGTAACGAATAAAGTAGACAGGATCTCTTTCCTAATAATTCTAATAGTCTAATCGAGGAGAGAGATGATAATCATTGAACTAGAAAAGTTGGAGGTAGTGAGATTGCTTCAGGAGAAGAGCAGAAGCAAGGTAGTGTGGTGGTGTGGTGTGAGGCTGCTACTTTAGGATGGAGAGTGGGAGGCCTCTCAGGGAGGTGTCATTTAAGCTGGGATCTGAATGGCAACTGTGGGAAGCTCATGCTAATCAAATCAGGCAGAGAGAGGAGCTGCTGCAAACGTCTTAAGCAGAGAATGAACTCTGTGCTTTTGAGTTGGCCAAGAAGACTGGTGAGGTTGAGGTGCAGCAGTGAAAAAAGAGATGGAAGGTGAGATGGAAAATGAAAAAGTGTCAAACCCGTGTGAGCCCAGGGAGCCCAGAGATCTGCTGGAAGTCTGATATAGCAGAAGAGCCTGTGTTAGGTGAGGAGAAATGATTTGGGAGATACAGGTGAGAACTGGATTCTGACAATTCCAATAAGGAGGACTGGAGAGAGAGTTAATTCTGCTTAATGCTATGCATAGAAACATTCAAAGGAAAGCTTTTATATTTATGCCTTTCAGGAAGGTTTGAAAATGTATGTGCCACATCTTACAGAATACTAACAGATAAGAGGTAGCACAGGATGTCAAGTTGGTAACAAATACATCAGGGTTTTTTTTAAATAAGCATAAAGAACCATTCCTCTCAGTTTCAGAGGCAGACATTGCTGGTTGTCTCCCTAGTACCCATGATTTCCCCTTCATTCTTATGAACAGAACCTCAGATTTGATTGCTAACGAGTCCAACTACATACACCTGCCTCTTCCCTGCCTTGCATCCGGGGATTGTCACATGACTTGGTCTTAGCTACACAGATTGAGGCAGAAGCACCTGGGAGGATGTGATTTCCTGAACAGAAGGCAAAGCCTGCATAGCACAAAGCCCTTTGTCCTGTTCCCTGTTGTGCTTCCTCTTTCTTCCTGCATTTGTAATTATTTGTTGACTCAATATTTGGAGTCATGTAATTCCTTTAAATGTGGAACAAAATATATTTAGTGGGAAACCACCATCACATGACGCATATGGCTAAGTTGATACTTGTCCTGGTCTGGAGATACAATGTGGATGTAAAACTATGATAAGGTGATCGTATCAAAGTTAGTCTCAAAACTCAATATATTGAAATTTATACTCCGGATATGTAATGAAAGTTTTTGTTTTATTTTGATTTTAAAAAATCAGTTGTTTTGTAAACTGTCCTTTAACATATACTGACACTAATAAAAGCATAGCAATTCTTTATGTTCCATGAGGAATGCAGAACTAATGAAACCAAGATTTGTGTTTTGAGGAAGCTAATGATTTTGTGAGATGACAGATGTGTTCACAAATAAATATAAAACCACTACATAAATGATGAGGTAGGCTCTGAATAACTCTGCTCAAAATCAGCCTCTGATGGGACATGTAAAGGTGCAGAAATAAAATACCTTCTCCAAATTCAGGCAAAGGACAAATGTGAAGGATTAGAAATCAGACAGCAGGCTTGGGTGATGGGACTCAGAAAGTAGCAACATGCCTTACAGATGTCATGTGTTGATTCTGCATGAGGAGAAACCTGGGGTTATAAAAGAGAAGCTTACAACTCTACGCTCCTCCAAAATGTCTGCCAACACTGCTGAATTTCAGATGGTCCTGTATCAGATACAAAGCAATCAGTGGGAGCCCTGTCTGCCCACCTGCATCACTGCCTGTCACATGTGGCTCTGTGCTGTTTATTTGCTGCTTTGGGATTAAACAAAGTAAAAGCAACTGAGAAATGTGGCCCTTTGAATGGTAGGCCTGTGGGGTGTTTAAGTGTCATCTTATGAAAAACACTGGAAGAGTTGGGAGAAAGAAAGGACTGTCTGGAAGTTTCAAGAAGGTGCAGCATTTGAGGTAGGTCTGGAAAGATGGATAAGATTTCTTAGGGTGAAGATGGAAGGACAGCCAACGCAAGAATATGAAGCTGTGCTCGATGAAAGGAGAGTGGGAGAGCAGAGCTGTGTACTGGAAATGAAGAATAGCCCCACTTAGCTGGGGCTGAAGAAACCTAACAGAAACCTAACAGGCAGAAAGAGGTCAAGGTAGAGCGAATGGGGTTGGCATTAAATATATATCAGTACCTGGGGACCATGGCAATTTTTGTAACCAACATTAAAGCAGAGGATAATAAAAAGAGGATACAAGAGTGAACATTGCAGTGTTACTGGGCAGGAAACACAGGCAGAAAGACAGAGGCCATGTGTGACTGACCAGGCCGTGAATTTCAGCTCTGGGGGGACACTCAGGAAAGAGGAACTGTGAGCCTGAGTGTTGGAATGTGAATGCAAGAGAGGATGACACTTGTACAGGGAGCACGGGGAAGAGGGAAGCACTGTACTTGTTTACAGATGTTAGGTTGAGGTCTGAGTGTGACAGTCAGGTGGAAATGGGAAAATGAGAGAATGGAGCTCAGCTGAGGGGTGGGGTAGAGATTGAGTCACCTAGCCTGAGTTGAGTCAGTGAACTTAGTCTGTCATAAGCATAGAATGTGGCCCTAATTACAGGTCCAAAACACAAGGGAAATGCATCAAAGAAGACAGGGGATCCAGAAACACCTGGAGAAACCAAACCAAACCTGCCGCAATTACTGTTATTTATAATTCATGTTTATTCAGCCAGCTGTCAAGTTCTCAGAAACTCTAATTCCAGGAAGGGTTGTCAAGGATGAATTCCAATGTGCTGGGTGTTCCCTAGGCTGGAGTAGGAGCGTGATACAACTGAAGGAGATGAAAGCACACTTTTTGGGGGGGACTGTGGGCAACATAGCCCCGAGCCACGTTTGGATGGTAGGTACTGACGATCGCTACACTGATCCCACTATTGCAGCCATGGGAAAGTTCCCAAAGAGGGAAAGGTTGTGTTCCGGCAGAGGCAGGGGAAAGGGCATAGCAGAGAGCCGCGGGGGACTGCGCAGCCCGGGCTGGAGGCCGGATCTTATCCTCGCCCCATGTGGGCGCGGCGCCGAGCAGGCATCGGGTCACCACTCGGAGGCTAGCCGGCAGAAAGGCCGTTGGGCGAACAGGGAGGGGTTGGGCAGACCCGCCCCCGGGCCTACTACATTTCCCAAAATTCAGTGCGCTCTCGAAGGCTACAGCCCGGGCGTGGAGTGCAGATTTGCTGCATGGGATTGGGAGTCAGGGTCCAGGTGCCGCCCTAGTGGACGCCGATGGGGAGATTTTTCAGCGATTGGCTATCGAACATTCTAGGCCCGCCCTCCATTGGTGACATCAGGATACAGTCTGGCTACTTAAGGCGTCGCGGTGTCCCCCGCCCCGCCTTAGCTCCCGCGCTAGAGAGAAACATGTATCGTTTCCGATCACAGCTTTTCACGGGGATTTCTGCTGCCGCCGCTGCCCACTCGTACCCCCGCCACTTCTCGCCTCTGTTGTTAGCCGAAGACTCGCCTCTTAGCTGCCCAACGCACAGACGCTCGAGTAGAAAGTGCAGCTCTATTGGCTGATCTTCACTGAGCTCCCAGTTTAGGCGGCACCGGGCGTCCCACGATGCCGAAGAATAAGAAGCGGAACGCTCCCCACCGCGGAGGCAGTAGTGGCGGCGGTGGCTCAGGGGCAGCCGCGGCGACGGCGGCGACGGCAGGTAAGGGCATCCCCGCCGCCGGCGCCGGGTTGCCGGCCGGGCTCCCTCTGGGGCGCGCCGGGAGCTGTAGTTCGCTTTTCTTCGGACGCTTGCGCTACTGGGCCGCGTGGCGCGCCTGCAGACTACAATTCCCAGCGTGCCGGGCGCCCGTCCTCGCGCGAGTCTTACATGCGAGTCTGGCTTGCGGGCCGAGCTGGGGCGCGCCGGCTGCTTGGCGGGACGAGTGGGTGGGGGCTTGGGAGTGTCCAGATCTGGGTGGCTGGGAGCCGGGCGGGAAAGGAGCTGTCTCCAGAGGCTGCCGCCGGCTATCCTAAGCTTTCTCCATGACGCAGGGTGGGGCCGAGCTCCGGTGTCGTCCTGGCTGTCACCCGTCTCCTGTGACCCCCGGCTCCATGATGGAGTTTGTGGAGTGCCAAAACGTTCGGCCGGTTCTGGCCGGCTCTGGCGTCACGCGGCCCGGGCTTTGCACCAAGGAAGCGCGAGTGGCTTCTGTCCCGCCGCCTGCTTGCGCGTCACGCATGTCCACAGGGTCTAGTCTCCGGGCGGGGGCATCGCAGGCGGGGGCCAGCGCCCCGCCCTGTGCTCGGTCCTACCTGGCGCCTGTGGAAGCTGCGAGCCCCCAGCCCTACCGCCCCCTCCTCCAGGAGACCTCCCGTTGGCGCGGAAGCTCCCTGTCCTTTGTGCTGCCTGCTGTAGGTCTGCTGGGCAGGCAGGCGTGGTGAGGAGCCCAGCTTGCACTTGATCTTAGCCCAAAGGCCGAGAAGCGATGGGAGGAGCCCAGCTTGCAATTGGCTGAAAGTTTATGGGGGTTTGTATCCGCCTAGCAAAGCAGGAAAAAGCTTTTCCTGCATGGGTACGTGCTTAGCTGAATATAGATTTGTACTTAGGAAACATAAAGTTAAGAAAATGCCCCAAGCAGAAAGTCTCTCGGCTGTGAGACACCATACTAAGCTGAGTACAGTCATCTCATTTAGTGATTGTTTTAGACCATCCACAGACATCATCACATCAGGTTAGAGATTAGGTGTTTGTCCATCCAGCTGCCACTCTAATCCTGTATCCCATTGTTCATTAGAAAAGTAAATATCCAGTTACTATATCGTGTTAAAAGTGATTGGAAACGAAGCCAGGTGTGGTGACACACGCCTGTAGATGAAGCCCAGGAGAGCTGAGGCAGGAGGATCGCTTCGATCTACAAAGTGAGTTCAAAGTTAGCCTGAACTACAAAGTGAGACCCTGTCTCACAAAAAAAACCCAAAAAAACAAAAAACAAACGAACAACAACTTAGAAATGGGCTGTAAAAAAGACTTCTACAGGATTTATGGCTCCCAAAAGTTGTGCTCTTGTATTAAACATTTAATAATTGGCAATAGGAACGGACAATTATAAATGACACTCTTTTTCTTTAAATGGCTCTTTATTTTGATTGGACGTTCTCCCCGTTCATGAAATTCATTCTTAAGATGTAAAATCTGTAGTTTATGACATCTGGTTGCTCTGGGCCAATGGAGGATACATCTTAGCTCTGTTTCAGTTTTTCTGTATCAGAAATAGTTGAATTCTGTCTAAACTTTATTCTTGAGTTTACTTTTTATTGATGAAATGGAAATAATGGAGAAGCAGCAAGGTAGTCGTTCTGAAAATGGATATGTGAAAGTGGCCTCTAAAACACAAATGTTTATTCCCTCCTGAAGCTTCATGGCGAGCCTTCTTCCGTGTAGTTCTTACTGCACAGCCTCCGATAGTGGGAAAACTGACTTCGGAATTTTGTATCAAAACCCATTTATGGCATATCTTCAGCCTTATCATTGCTGTCTTTTAAAATATTTTTAATGGAAAAGATACATTTAAACACCTCATTTTAGCATATACAGTACAAGCACTTACACACTTTTAACATATGTAAGCAAATGGAAGAGCATTACATGTTTGATTAGTTTACACAACTATACATGCTTTGTATATTTTCGGAAGCTTGCGTTATAACTTATGAACTGTGGGTTACCTCTTGCAAATGGACTGAATGAAAAAGTTACAGGGATGAGATTGGACTTTTTTGTGACTTTATCTTGGCCTTATATGGATGTTTTGCTTACTAAATAAATGACAGTGGAGTAGAAATGGGAATTTATCACATTAATTTAAAAGCCACATACCTTATTGATATTTTTAATGACCTCTAAGAGAAATTTCTTTTTCTGGTATTGGAGATTGAACTCACGACCTCCCACTTGCCAGGCAGGTGCTTGTGCTGCTGAGCTAAATGCCTGGCCCAAAAAATGGTTTTAAAATGAGATCTTTACTGTGTCATCAAATAACCAACTTTATCACTTTGATGAGTTTCCTGTTTAGAGTCAAATTTTTTAAGTTAATACAAATTCTAGGAAGCAAAGAAAATTGCTCATTTATATCAGTGTGCATTGCTGTCATAGCATCTACTGTAATTTGAAGGTAGCAATTTTATGAAAAAATCTGGATAATAAGCCCTTTAGAAAAAAGGACTTTTTAAAGTGCCACCTCATTAATGTTACTTAGGATAAAAGGTATGACCTAGATAGCAGGCATTCCTATAAGGTTTCTGCTTTTTTTTTAAACTTTTCTTGCTCTTGAATCTTGGAAAGAAATCACTGAAACTGGAAGCTGAGTAACAGCTGCATAGAAATAGTCTTACTAATAGGCTGACTATGAAAGAAATGTAAATTGACTTGTGAATAAATGTAATGTTAATCATATGATGCTCAATTTGCCATGACTTCTAGTTATGAAAACAGACTCAGAAATAGATATGATGTCATGGGTCTTTGTTTATTTCTACCCTAAGCATTGTGATTAAGACATTTTAGGATCTTGGCCTGGTTGCATATTCTTTAGGTTTTACCTCTTTTGCTGCTTTGGCAGGAAACAAGCAAGTTTGAAGGCCACTTGCTTGCTATGTTAATTTTTTAAAATCTGCTAAATTCTGCTTTGATTAAAAACAGACAACTCTCTATTTTAAAGAGAAATAACCCAACTGTGTAACTGGCTTAAACTTGGAGAATCTAAGCAAGCAGTAATACGACTTTTGAGCACAGAGATGTAGTGACGGTTGGAGAAATCTTTGACTTTACTGACATCAGAATTTGGGTTCAGGGGTAAATCAGTTGATTGAAGGTCACTTAGGGGACAGAATTTGGGACTCATTTTAACTCAGGGTAACTTGATTGAATAGTCTTTTTACTAATAAAAATCCCCGGGTAGTTAGCCGGGGATTTAGCTCAGTGGCACAAGCGCTTGCCTGGCAAGCACAAGGTCGCACCAGGTCGTGAGTTCGATTCCCGTTACCAAGGGAAAAAAAAAAGGGTAGTTGTGAGTTTATTCTTTAAATTAATGAAGTTGAGATTTCTAGTTTCAAAAGAGCTTTTTTGTTGTTTTTTTTTAGCATAACAGCATTGATACTTTTAAACTCTTAGGTATGCTGGAATTTTTCTCTTAGCAGTCATTTATTTAGGCTTTTATATCATATCAGATAACTGACACTTTTTATTTTAAGTCTTTTTTTCTTTCTTTTTTTGGGGGGGGGGTGCTGGAAATTGAACTCATGACTTCATGCTTGCCGGGCAGGCATTTAAGCCTCTAAGTTCCTGGCCCACATCTTTTTTCTTAATTAAAGTTATCTTTAAAACTACCCTTCTTTAACATAGACATGTGTGTGTCTTTAGTTTTGTGTGACCTAGGGCATGTAGCTGAAAACACAGGCACTGGTTAATATTTACTAAGCCCAATCATTATCTTAAGAAGACATGTGTGCGTCTTACCATGGTTTATGACAATATTCTATTTCTCAATGTAGTTCATTGAGCTTTGTGATTTAAACTTACAGTTTGGAAGTAATCTGTCCATTCTATCAGGTTTTATAGCATCAATTTTGAATAGTTACTATGCTTCTAAAGTTTTATGTTGTAATTATAGATTAGATTTAGGTGAATTGACTAACTTTATATTTAAGTGTATACTTTTGGGATATCACGTTTTTAAAAAGTAAGTTTGAGTTAAACTTAAAAATTCTCAAATGAAATATTTGTGTAAATAGCAACAAAATTGTCTGGTTTTTTTCCCCTTTGTCCTAATAGGTGGCCAGCATCGAAATATTCAACCTTTTAGTGATGAAGATGCATCGATTGAAACAATGAGCCATTGCAGTGGTTACAGTGATCCTTCCAGTTTTGCTGAAGATGGTATGTATGTTTTAAATTGAATTTGCAGCTTTACATAAAAAATGTTTTGGGTGGGGGAAGCAGTATATATCTAAGGCAGCAATGGCAAACCTTTTAGAGACCAAATGCCCAAACTGTACCCCAGATCCTAGTTATTTATTGCAAAGTATCACTACTGCAATTCAACCTGAATCTCTGCTGCTGTCGCTGAGTGCTGACAGAAACCCCTGCATTCCCGCTGTGCCATAGGTTTAGCCTCTGCCTTTCTTCCTTACTTTCCAATATTTGTTTATAGGACCAGAGGTCCTTGATGAGGAAGGAACCCAAGAAGACCTGGAGTACAAGTTGAAGGGATTAATTGACCTAACCTTGGACAAGAGGTAGGAAATGTTTTTAAAATCTCTCCATTCTGATTGGTTGTGGTGGGACACACTGATAATTCTGGAAGGCTGAGGCAGGAGGATCACAAGTTCAAGTCCCACCTGGGCAACTTACTGACACCATGTCTCAGAATGAAAAATGAAGAAGAGATCTGAGGATGCAGCGAAGTGAGAAAGCTCTGGGGTCAACACCAGTACCACAAGAAAGAAAACCCCCTCATTCTAGGTGATTCTAATCAGCTACCTCTGACGTGTATCATTTGTGTATTCTCTGCTACAACAGTGATTTTCTGAAGCTTGATTTGTTTACTTTGGATGATTTGTTTCTTGTTTCTTTGGTCTTTTAATGTGGTTAGTAAGATGTGGGTGGCAGAGTTCTGAACTAGCCATTATTTTAGCATAATAGCATATATATAACTATACTTGATTGTAATTGGAATAGTTGTGCTGAATTAAAAGTTGATCTTCATTTGGAAGTGAGAGCTGGACTTTGTTTTAAACTGCTTGAACACTTAATTTTGTTGTGGACTTGAAAAATGCTTTTTCTTCATAGTAGCTCTAGAATTAAATCAAATAGATGGAATGTTTTTAAAAGCCCAGAAGATACAAACATGAATTCTAGACTTCTGTAACGCTAAAAATGTAAATTTACTTACATACATAGTACAGGAGAGCATTGAAACTATACACCCCTGTGTCATCACTTAGTCATGGCTGTGAAACTACTAAACAGAAAAATGGTATCATCTAAAGGAGTTTAAAAGACTTCTGTGTGTTAGGTAAATTGTAGATGAAAATTATATTACTGGAAAATAGTTAGACCTTGATGACAGTTTTATTAGAAGTTGTGTAGGTAGAAGTGTAACATGTTTGAAGTCTCCCTGGCTCATGGAGCACTCCACCTAGATCTGTCTCTTACATTTTATCTTAAACAGCGCGAAAACCAGGCAGGCAGCTGTGGAAGGCATTAAAAATGCACTGGCTTCAAAAATGCTCTATGAATTTATTCTGGAAAGAAGAATGACATTAACCGATAGCGTTGAACGCTGTCTGAAAAAAGGTAACACCATTTTTGAGTCACTGGTACAGAACTAATACTAATTTTTGCTGTCTTTGTAATAATGTTTGTGAATGATGCTCCAGCATCATACTAGCTTACTCTAGGACTGGGACAGGGTATATGTCCATGATGCTCAATGGAACTCAGAATGAGATTTGTTAGAAACTTTGTTTCAGGCAGTAGCATTGAAATTTGGAAGGATTGAGGTTGGCTTGCCGTTCCTTTTTGTATCAGTAGGAGTGACTGCCATCCTTGTTACACAAGAAAGGTGTGAAAGTCTCAGTTGTCAACATAAGGTATAATTTCAAAAGGCATCCTACTTTTCTAAACTGGAATCATGTAGTTACTTTTCCTTTGTATGCACTTAAAACATCTGTTGGATGTGTAAATAACATCATTTTCAAATATTCAGAAATATTTGAGTTCTAAAACTTTGTGGTAGAGATCCTGGAGTTCATGTTGTTATGACAACACGATTTTGAAAAATCAAGAGACAACTTAAAGATGAAGTCTAGGGTTACCAGACTTGAATTGTGGGAACTACCAGAGTTAATGCAATGATTTGCATCTATCTGTTAGTTTACTTATTTTGCCAGGTAAGAACATTATAAGCAGAATTGCTTTCTATCATTACCACTTTATTAACAGAATTTAGCAGCAAAAAAAAAAGGGAGCTTAGTTTTCCTCAAATTGCATGAACTTTGCCATGTCTGTATTTTTGTCATCTTGCTTCGGCGTGAAAGCTGTCAAGAATGAAAGCTTTGATGGTGAGGTCCGCCCTGTCATTTCACAGAATAAGGAAAGGTCCAGGGAAAGTGAGTTGGCTGCATGCTCATGTAATGTAGTGTACAGTTGATTCAGAGCCAGCGTTTTTGAGGTAGCAGCACAGTGGCTTTTTAAAAGGTATTTCAGATCAAAACTGTCTTCCATCTAGTTGGGCTAGATGATTTAAACTACTGCATTCCAATCTGCTTATTTAGACATTTTTAATTTATCAGATAATTTAGGTTTAGTATTTGCCCAGACCCCTTAGTGCATACAGTTGTCAAAACAATTAATTTACCTTTACGTGGATACATTTTCTGTGGTTTTAAAGAATCTCTTTTTAATGCTTTATTTTGTTAAAGTTTCGGAAGGAAGCCCGGAAAAATTACTTTATGGGCTGTGCACATAAAATGCTTAGAGATTAATTCAGGAACTAGTTGAACACCCATATTGAGTGCCGTAAAGCAGAAAGCAACATGAAACACGTTCTACTGAGCCAGTCCAAGGCTCCCTTTTTTTGAGGAGGATTAATTGACCTCCGTTTTATCGAGGAGTAAGTCTGTCTTGACGATAATTCGCCACGGTGGTGTCTTGGCCTCTTTCCTAGGGAAGAGCGATGAGCAGCGGGCAGCCGCAGTATTGGCCTCCGTTCTCTGTATTCAGCTGGGCCCTGGCATTGAAAGTGAAGAGATTTTAAAAACTCTCGGGCCAGTCCTAAAGAAAATAATCTGTGACGGAACAGCTAGTATCCAGGCCAGGCAGACTGTAAGTATAAGACTTCTAAGTTTGTTACATCTGTCTAAGCAAGATATACTCAGCGTAGATAGGTTTGTGTTACTAGTTTATTCCCATTTGTCTTTTAGTTTAGCAAACAGAGGTAATATGACAGTTTTCTTAAATTTTTTTACTCCAATGAGCATCCTGTATAGAGTAAACTTCTGTGTCTTTGAAATTGAAGGTCATGTAATTCAGGATGATTACAGAATAATTTTGATTGGAAATTAAAGAAATGGTCTGGAAAAAAAATGAGGGGTCTAGACATTTAATGTTAATTCGTAGCTGGGTTTTTTATTTTTTATCCGTAAGTAAGATGCAGTTGTTTTCTTTTTCTCGGCTGCTGTGTCCTACATAAGTCCTTATAAAAAAGCTGAATTTGGGTCATCCTATGCATCTCTAAAACTGTGGCCTCTGACATATTTCTTTAGAGATTTCAGAAAGCACTTACTGTTTAATTAATACTTTGTAGTTTGGTAGTTACTTAATTTTTATGAGCTTCCTGCTTCTGTGTCCTTATTTCTTGGAAGCTATTTTGAGTCAAGAAACATAACAGTTTTCTTTCTGTTTATTTATTTACTCTTTTTTTTTTTTTTTTGGCAGACTGGGGATCAGACCCAGGTCCTTTGCCCTGAGCTATCTTCCCCAACCTTTTTAAGAGAGACGCGCAAAGTTTTCTAGACTGCCCTAAAACTTGTAATCCCACTGCCTCAGCCTTCCATAGTGCTGGAATTACAACTGTAAAAAGCCACCAATCCCAGCTAATGAAAATGTTTTGAAACCTTGAAAACCGGTGGCCATCTTAATGTAGTTTAAAGCTTTTAATAGGGAGTGGGCTGTTTTATTGTAAATGTTGATGCTTATGTCTCCATTTTTGAATTAGGGTTGAAGTTTCAAATGATCGAGGCATTGGTGCTGCATATAGGAAGGAAGCAGTGAGGTGACATTCAAAATGCTTTACTAAAGGGAGAATAAGAAAAATAATAAATAATAGACGATAGAGCTGGAATGCATTTAGAAATTGTAACATTCATTTGCACATAGTATGCCCTCCCATTTTATGAATTAATAAAAAGAAGACCCAAGAGGAACAGTCATTTTTCTAAAGCATTATTGTGAGTTAGGTAGTAGAGTTTGGGCTGAAAACCCACTTCTCTTAACTCTGGGTCCAGTGTTTTTTTCTTCTTTCTGTATGGTGTAATTGGAAACCAATATAGTATAGTCAAGTAGTGAAGCAAATTTTCTCTTTGAATTATAAGAACAGATGTAGACTTTTTAAAAAAATTACCAACATTAATATCTTTTATTTAAAATTTTTTTTTTTTTTAGTGTGCAACTTGCTTTGGTGTTTGCTCTTTTATTGCCACAGATGACATTACTGTAAGTAGAAACCTTTGATCCAGTTATGTGCCGTTATTTCTAATTTAAGGGGGTTGTCTTACTGCATTTCTTTTTCTGGCAGGAACTGTATTCAACTCTGGACTGTTTGGAAAATATCTTTACCAAGTCCTATCTCAAAGACAAAGACACCAATGGTGTTTGCAGTACCCCTTCCACAGTGCTCCATATCAGCTCGCTTCTCTCGTGGACATTATTACTGACCATATGCCCAATCAACGAGGTGAAGAAGAGGCTGGAGATGTATGCATTTTTTTAGTTTCCTATTTTATAAGCACATTTGGTTGGCATAACTGGTCACATTCACACAGTAATAACTAACTGTTTTCTAGGCATTTCCATAAACTTCCAAGCCTCCTTTCTTGTGATGATGTAAACATGAGAATAGCTGCTGGTGAATCTTTGGCACTTCTGTTTGAATTGGCCAGAGAGATGGAGAGTGTAAGTATCTGATGGGCAGAGGAAAAAGCTTGTGCCTCAAGGATAATTCCATTGTATGATCACAGTTAAGAATTGGATAGTAAGTTTGGAGGATGGCCAGTGAAGAACCTGGTGACAGATTGATTGTCCTACTTCTTGGCACTGAAGTGATACACTATGAGAGGGCATAAACTGAGGAATTGGTAGAACAGTATTTGAGCATAGTTCCACTGAATTTTTACTGTCTTTAGAACTAAAGTTTAGGGATGGTCTGTTCTTCTGGAGAGTTGTGCATGGTATAATCTGTTCAGAACTGCTTAGATTTCTGGATTCCCAACACATTAAGGCAGTTCAGGCAGGTGATGCTTTGTAATGAATACCAGACAAGTGGATGGAATACGAGTTACCCTAGGTTTGGGGTGAGATGCGTTGAATCCTCATTGCAGATTGCCCTTTGGAGTGGCACATGTGCTTTGCAGTCCACTGTCCACTCAACAGACGTTAGTTACCATGGCTTGGCTCTTGGAGGTATTTGAGTTTGTGCTGGTTTGTGGCCCAGTTTCCTTGGTACTGTTTCAGTTTTAGCACTGAAAGTATTGTGATCAGGAAATCCTTTGTCCAAGACATTGAATCTATCATCGTTTAACTGTCAAGAGGGCAAGTAGAAGGATCCGGTAAGAAAACCCAAATACATGGGTAATAGGCAAGTAAGAGCTATTTGTTTCACCTTAAGTTACTTACTATAAGGTACTTTTTAATCTAAGAAGAAAGTATTTGCAGAGTGGAATGTTTTCTGCAAATAAAGAAGCTAAGGAAACTGAATATTTTGCAATAGGATTAATAGTGTTCTGGGTTACCTGCCATGTTTAGTCGTTTGCATTCTGCTCTGGATATGTATCTTAAAATGTTCAGGCTCTTAAAATTTATTAGTGTTAAGTATCTGTACATAATTCCTCTGCTGTCCTTTTTGGAAGGGTAAAATTGAAATCAAATTTAGTAATTTTTCTGAGTTAGTTAATACTTTACTGTAAGGCCCAGAAACCAGAAGTCCCAGTTTTTAATCTTGCATTTCTCTAATATCTAGAAACTAAATTTTTTTCTTAGAAATTTCATTTTAAAAGTAATGATACAATTTGAATTATACCTGTCAAATTTGTTTAAATGTGTGTAACTTTAGCATATTGACTACATACCTTTGTTTTCTGACTTAATAAATCATATGGGAGAATCAGGAGAACTCATCCAAACATGTTTAATATGACTTTATCCTTATCCATGGATAGAAATGAATTGGTTTACAAACAGTACTTTGTCTGCTCTTTTTATTTAAGTAAACTTTTGGCTTGTGAGTAGTTGGGGTAGTTACAGAGTGTGGGCAGTTACAGCTGTTCAAAGTTAATTAGCCCAGGGAGGCCTGGAGCGGAGCCCTGTGGTAGAATGCTTGCCTAATGCACAACAGGCCCTGGGTTGGTTCCCAGCTCCACAAAAAAAGGACAAAAATTTTAAACCAGGAGGCTGATGAACTGTGTAAGATGTAGAGTTCTTGTAGCGAATGAGTAGTGTTGCGTTTACTCAGAGCCTTTGCTAACCTGATTTTGAGATGTTATTAACCTTTATGTCTGGCGTTGTGATGAACTCTGCCTGGGAGAGTTAGAAAAAAGTTCTGAAGAGCTGACTTTGGTTGGGTTTCTAAGTGAACTGAGTGAAGTTAGGTGTCATTGCTCGCTTTTGAGGGCTCCCTAGCTCCCAGTGTGCGTGCCAGTCGGGTTGGAGCCCTGCTGTCTAGGTTCTCATTACTCTCGTACCCCTACTAGTTGGATGATGTTCGGCAACTTCTCTGTGCCCCACGCATTGTCTTTAAAGTGGAGAAAACAATAGCTACGCAGAGGGTTGTTGAGAACACAAGGGCGCAGTGGAAGCCATTACTGTCATGCTCGGTCGAACTGAGTGTTACCTTCGTCCCCCAGCAGGAGTCCACTAGTGGCCTTCCGCGCAACTCTAGGGAAACTCGAGAGAGGCTACGAGGTGGGTAGAATTATAGGTCATGGGGTGTGTGATGTGCTGGTGCAAGACTGACTCAGAAAAATACACAGATGGGAAGTATTCTCCAGTTCTCCAGTCACATCCCCCATCTGGCCCGATGGGAAATCCCATGATGTGGAAAGAGAAAAACTCAGCCTAACAACATACTCCATACCAAGTCTGATACCCCTTGGATACAATACCTCAGAAGGAGCAATGCAAACATTTTTCTTACTTCTTACCTCTGTTTATAGGATAACTGACCCTGTGTAAAAATGTCCCAAAGGTATCCTGCCATGATTAACGAGAATTGGAAGAAATGAGTCTGTGCTTGTAGATTCAGATAAAACCATTTAGAGGTGTGTAGCACTTTGCAGTGAATTGGGGAGGGATCAAGTTCTATTCTGATGCTAGACTTCCATAAGATTTTTATGTTGCTTTTTTTCTTTTCAGTGCTGGGGTTCAAACACAGGGCCTCATTGTTCCCCTACTGCGCTGCAGTCCCTGTGCATGATTTTTACATTCATAACACTTAGAAGAGCTATTCAAGACCAGCTTATATCATTGTGTTTAGTTAGTGCTGCAGTGAGTTCTACATAGAAATACTAGTTGGGGGAATGACTTTTTGTGATCTTAAGAATTTTACCTGCAAACTCTTCTAAAAGTTGTTTTTTGTTGTTGAGACAGGGTCTCTCCATGCTGCCCAAGCTAGCCTTGAACTCGAGGTCCTGCTTTCTCATCCTCCTGAGTAGCTGGGGTTATAGGCATGCAGTGCTGTACCAAGCCCTTCCAAAAGCTTTCTGTGGTTTCATTTCATCCTAATTCCACTGAACTTTCGAAAACATTTAATTTAGTGTAATCATTATTTGGTATGAAATAATTGTCTTTAGTGGACCAGTTTGTCAAATTTATATTGTGTTAATTTGAACAGGCTGTCAGAACAGTAAGAGCTGTCATACATTAATGGATAAACTTTGATTTTTTTTTTTTAATATTTTCACTTAATCTTTGTAAAAAAACCTGTGAGATGACCCTGTGGTATTGTTTTCATTTTATAAAAGGTAAACCTGAGGCACGAATTGCTATTGTAATTACACCCAAACTTGTACATATCTAAATGGTTGGATGCTTGTGATTCAAACTGAGATGTTCTCACTGCATGTTATATGACATTAGACTTCTTCTAGGTGTAAGTTGCTAGTCAGTTTTTTTTGAAAGTTCTATATAAAATCCTCTAAATCTGGAATGTTGACACAACAGCTCATGTTCTGGGGCAGTTTGTGTTTATTATTTAATACCTCAAGCATTACACAGGAAGGTGGATATTCTCTTTTTAAGATGATAAAACATTCCTAATTATTGACATTCTAATCCAGGACTTTGATCCTGTTGTATAATAATGACTATGCTATTTTCTTTTCATTATGCTTTGTTCCAGAGCATACGGTTTGACTATATAGTTATCCTAAACTCTAATAGACTATTGGGTGCTATTTTTGTTATGTATTGCATTTTCTTTTTTTTTAAAATAATATATGCCCAGGTAGCTTATGCAGTCTTTTCTCTAAAATGGTAGACATTTCTTTTTCCAAGTTTTAGTACTTTCTTACTATAAACGGGATTGAGTGTTTTCCATGGCTGAGATCGTACTGGAGCCTCTCAGCCTTAGCACTCTGATATTTTGGGCTGGAGAAGTTTTTGCGGTCGAGCTGCCGAGGGCTGTCTTGCATTGAAGGATTCAGCCGCATCCTTGCCTCTCTCTACCCGCTGGATGTCAGTTGTGCCCCTTTCCCCAGTTATGACACCAAAAATGTCTCTCAGCTGTCCCCTGGGAGGTAAGATCCTCCCCTGTGAACCTTGGCAGTGGTTCTCAGTTCTTAAAACCAGGTAAGATAACATTAGAATTTTGGTTTATTTATCTGTATGATAGATTTTTAAGTTAGTGTTTTTCTTGCTCAGACATAGGTTAAATTGACACAGTTGAGTAAAATGTTCGTTGGAATGGTTCAGAATATGGAATTTGAAATACTAAACGATAAGACAAAGTTTATATATTTCAAAACAAAAACTGTCCCACTGATTTCAAGCTTACTTTCCACCAATATAGCAATGTTCTTAATTTTGAGATCAGGTAATTATGTGTACAACTGAAAGAATATGAGGAATAAGAACCACTTATTTTACTAGAGTAAGTTAAATGATTATTACATCTGCTGCAAACAAATGTCAAATACAAACAACTAGAACTAGAGACTGCTCACTTTTAGTTTCTTAGAAATATTTACTCTAGTTTAGATTGCTAAGTAAGTGAATCCTCTTGTGGTTTTGTTTTGTTTTGGTTTGGTTTTTGGTGATCCCGGGGTACTGGGGCTTGAACTGGGGTCTTCACTCTGAGCCTCGACCCCAGCACCCTTCAACCTCTATGGGAGGCCAGATCTTGCCAAGTTGCCCCAGGCTGGCTTTGCTTTGGATCTGTTTGCCTTAGCACTTTGTTGACTCAAAGTTGTAAAAGGGAGAAACAAGTAACCAGTAAAACAAACTTGCTTCTTTTTCGTTGCCCAGGACTTTTTTTATGAAGACATAGAATCTTTGACCCAGATGCTGAGGGCTTTGGCTACAGATGGAAATAAACACCGGGCCAAAGTGGACAAGAGAAAGCAGCGTTCTGTGTTCAGAGATGTCCTGAGGGCGGTCGAGGTAGGCCTCCTAAATGCTGTAACAGCTGCTTATTTTCAACAATTGTTTTAGGCTGAACTTGACAGTGGGGTCATTTGGTTGATTGAATTTCATCAGGATCAAGTGGTACTGGGCATTGAACCAGGCCCTTTGTGTGGAGCTACATCCCAGTCCTTTTTTAGATTTTGGAGACACAGTCTTGCTAAGTTGCTCAGGTAGGATCTGAACTTGCACTTCTCAGCTTGCACCCCTGACTGAAGTGCTGGGGTTACAGACATGTGCCGCTACACCTGACTCCAAACAGATTTTTAACGTAAGTCAAGAATTTTTTCAAGGCCCTTTGTTCTCTCTCTAGGAAGGATAGGTGCTAAGAATCGAAAAAAACAAAACAAAAAACAAATACATCATCTGCCAAGCCGCTCAAGTCATGTGATGAAATGGCTTTATGATTAGGGTGGCAGAATTTCTAAGTTATGCAAGCCATTCTCTTGGAATAACTGTAAACTATTTCCTTTTTATTTCGTTTTTTGAGATAGGGTCTCACTGAGTTACCCGGACTGGGCTCAGAGTTGGCATTCCTCCTGCCTCAGCCTCTGTTCTCCAGAGTACAGGGATAAACATGCCCAGCTCCTGTTAACTTTTCCTGTTGTTTTTGGACAGTGGAGCTTCCAGAGATAAGATGATGTGTCCTAGGTTTCCTGGGTTAGACCTGACTTCAGAGTCTGTGTCTTGATGGGGAGTAGATGGTAAGGGGTCAGCACAACCCCGACAGTCAGCCTCTCCACCACGTCAGCTGTGCGCCTCTCAGCACTGAGAATCCTAAGGAAGAAAAAGCAAGTCTGGCGTGCACAGCTCTAGCAGGCCCGTCCCTGGAGTTGTCAGGTGCCCCTGCCCGGAGGCCGCTTCCCCCAACCCCCTGCCATAGTGATCCTGTCCTCTCCCCCTCGGCCCGGGGTGACAGTGCCTCCCCTGCCCTGCTGTTGGGTTCCTCATTCTCCAGCCTCTGCCTTCCGTGAACTGCTCAAGAAGGGCCTCTCCTCCCCACATGAGGAGTTGGAGTGTCAATGACGAACCCAGCTGTCTTGGGAGGGTCCTGCTTCCTTGATGGGGCTTTTAAGTGAAGGCTGCTCAGCAGAGAAAATTCCACATCTTGGGTGTCAGTAGCTGCCAGGTAATTTCTGTTGCCTCAGACCTTTCCTCAAAGCTTCCTAATTCATTAGATGTTCTGCTGTATGGTTTCCTTGTGTCACTTCCATTGCAACTTTTAGGCAATAGGATTACTCCTTATTAAGGAAAGGTAAGTGCCAGAATCAGTGTAATCCCAGCACTCTGAGAAGTTTAAGCAGGAGGATCACAGTTTCCAGCCCAGCCTCTGCAACTCAGTGATTCAGCAAGACCCTGTGTCAAAAAATAAAAGGTTGAGGATGTAGCTTTAGTGCGAAGGCTCTGGGTTCAACCCCCAGTACAAAAACAAAAGAGCACCGGTCATTCAATAACGGAAACAGTAAGTAGCAGAACTGAAACTTGACCCCTCAGTGCCGTGCCTTTCCACAGAGCCAAGCGCTGCACAGGGAGAGGTGGGGTGAGCGGGAGTGAAGCGTTTCATTGGTGCTGTGCTTAGATCATTGGTGACCTTTCTAAGCAGCGTCCATGGAGCTGGAAGGTGAGGACTCGGACACGAAGTATCCCCAGTTCTGTTAAAGAGCTTGGCTGCATCGAGAGAGGCAAGAGAATCTGTGGCTGGCACGTAGTGCTGGATCGCAGAAGGGATTGTTTTGTACTTTGTTTTAGATGCCATGGCCAGTTTCATGGGAAGGGGGACCAGTGAACAGGAAATTATCAGTGGGAGATGGGACTCACCTGGTTAGGGAGTCCAGGGCTCTGTCACACTGAGCTGGGAGGAGGAGAGGTGAGGATGCAGGTGGTGGCTGGGGAATGGAGTCAGTCCTTCCCCGGTGTGGCAGCGCTTTGTGAAGTCAAGATGAGATACTAGACTGTTGTGCGTTAGTACAGCGGCTGTACTCTGTACAGTGCTCTGTACTCTAGTACCGCAGCTGTTAAACACCGGCCGGGAGGTCACAGCTGTGCCTCGCACACTGCTTGCTGTCTCTGCCACCTCTAACCCTGGGGGCCTCCTGGTGGCCGGCTCTCTCCTGGGGCTCGCAGTTAGCCCTGCTTGTCTTCCTTCCCTGGGTCCCTGCTGTCCTGCCTCTTGCCTTGTGCAGTTTTGTCTCACTGACTGTTCTCTTCCCCATCTCAGATCAGTTATAAACACCTGGCCTTTTTTAAGTTTCTTGAGCACTTCGGAAGTATTAAAAGGTCCACAGTAGCATGGTTTCGTCATTCATACTCACTCAAATTCAGATCTCTACAAGCAGACAAATTCTGCAGCCTCACATGTAGCACAGTAATTCTGCATCTTTTCACACCTCAACTGTGAAAATACTAGGTTAAAATATTGTTCATTTATCTCACCTGTTTGTTTAGAAATAGTGTTTCCATGAAATCTTTCCAGGCTATTTTCATACCTATGATGATTTTGTCCCTTTCATTGTCTAGGAACGGGATTTTCCAACAGAAACTGTTAAATTTGGTCCCGAACGCATGTATATTGATACCTGGGTCAAAAAACACACATACGATACCTTTAAAGAGATTCTTGGATCAGGGATGCAGTACCACTTGCAGGTGAGTGATGTTTCTATCTGTACCTTTGCTTAAGAAACTGTCTTAAGTGTAGCTCACTAAAAACAGCAAATTTGCTATTGAATGTGAAATCGAATAAATAAAACTTCGTTTATGTGTGGTATCAGTTCACGCTAATGTTACCAATATTTTTGATGGAAGCAAATAGCTTCACTTGGCTTTCTGGATTCAAGGCATTAGAAAACAGTTCAGTTCACTTCAATACTGTGAAACACTGTGTCACAGTTTCATACTTATTGGTTGTGCATAACTTTTGTTAATCAGATTCACTCTATATAGTCAAAAAGAACTACGATATTTAATATTGAGCCTTACTTTTTTTCTTTCACATCAGTCAAATGAATTCCTTCGCAATGTGTTTGAACTTGGACCGCCGGTGATGCTTGATGCTTCAATGCTTAAGACAATGAAGATTTCTCGTTTTGAAAGGGTAGGTTTTTGTTTTTGTTCATAATGGAATTAAATGCTCTAAACGAAAATGGAGGCAAAGCTTTGATTCTGCCTGGTGATGGGAACTTGGCTGTGTCACCCAGTACGTGTACTTTCAGTTTCTCATGGTCTCACACAGAGTAGCTGTACTAAAGGTGTAGAAGCTTTATTGCACTTAGCCATAACCCTACTATTTCAATACAGAAATTATTTTTGAGTCTTGTTCCTTTTGTGTGAGATACTAAACTTAGCGAAGTTATTAACACAGTTGAGTTTCAGGTGAACATTTCAAATATCCTTGATTTGTTATATTTTTTTTATTAAGGTAAGAGTTATACAGGGGAGACTTTATTTTGAAATGCTAAGTTGCATTTGTTACATTCACAGTGTTTTACAACCACTCACCTCTGTCTACTTCCAAAACATTTTCCTCACCTCAGAAGAAAATCTGTTTATCCAAAAGCAGCACCCCAGCCTGTTCCTCCCAGCCACTGGCGAGCACTAGTCTGTACTCTGTCTGTGGTTTTACCAGTTCTGGGTATTTCATGTAAATGAAGTTACACAACATGATAGCTTCTGCGTTTGTCGTTTTCCACTCAGCATAGTGTTAAGGCTCATCTGTGCTGCAGCGTGATGAGAGCTTCATTCCTTTGTGGTGCTGGAAACACACTGCATTATATGGGTATACCATGATCCATCTCAGCTGATGTGGCTTCATCCATCTTTGGGCCATTGTGACTATTTCTCCTGTGAACACTGAAACAGATGTTTATATGAAAACTTTCAGTGTTGGAGAGGTATATTCCTGTGAGTGGAATTGCTTGGTCTTTTGGTAATTTTATATCGAATTTTTTGAGGAGCCACTAAATTTATCTGTAGCTGGTGCACCATTTTGCATCAGTACTAGCAGTGCTTAAGGAGTCGTCTCCAGGCCTCATCAACATTTGTTGCTCTTCTTTAATTTCTAATTACAGCCACCTTACTGGGTGTGATGTGCTTATTATGCTTTCATAGAACTTTTTTTGTTTGTTTGTTTTTGTTTTTGAGATAGGGTCTCGATGTGTAACCCAGGCTGGCCTTGACCTCACAGTGATTCTCTGCCTCAACCTCCCCAATGCTGGGATTATAGGCATGTGCTACTACCCCTGGGCTTTTATATTTAATTGCTGATGTGGTCACATAATTGAAAGGTACTTAAAATTTTCTGGTAAAATTACATATTTTTTTTCTTTTGGATTATTTCTTCCTGAAATAAAGCATCAGATGAAAACATTTGATAGGTTTTTGGCAAATTACTTTGAAGATGCTCTATCATTGTTAATTGTCTCCTGCAGTGAATGAAGGCAGGTTGCTGTTATACACAGATTTGAACAGTGATAGATTTTCTCATTATAATAATGAGACTGTTAATTGCTGGGTATGAATCCACATGCCTGTAATCCTAGCACTCAGGGGCTAAGGCAGGAGGACTGAGTTTAGGGTCAACCTGGGCGAGGCAGTGAATTAAAAAACTGGCTTGGATTACCTAGTGAACTCTCATCTCAAAAAAAAAAGTTAATGTAATTGGTATTAAAACAACTCCCTATCACTTTTTATTTTTTAATTGATGGTTGAGCAGGACTTTTTTTTCCACATTAATCATGATTTGTGTTCAGATTAACTGATCTTTTTTACCTTCCTTGGAATTTACTTATTGTTTATGTATTTGGTTCATAAATTTCTTAATACAGAGTAGCCATTAACTGTGTTGTTAATTTTCTGCCTCATTCTTTCTGTCTTACAAATATTTAAAATACTGGTAGAGTCAAATTAGTTCATTTCTTTTGTGATTTTCTTTTTTTATTTTCTAAGAACATCTTGTCTACTGATTCATGTGTATTTTCCTCTTCTTGATTGCAGCATTTATATAACTCTGCAGCTTTCAAAGCACGAACAAAAGCTCGAAGCAAATGTCGGGATAAGAGAGCAGATGTTGGAGAATTCCTCTAGATTTTTAGCACTTCATAACTTTTTTCTAATTTCTTTTTCTATTTTTAATGTACATAAGCCTTAGAGACAGTTTTTATCTTGGGTCAAGTTATCTCATGTTTGTAGTGGGGGTGGATTATATATTCCTTCTGATTTAATGTACAATATTGTAAATGACGAGTTCTGATTATCACATATTCTCTAAATATAATCAGTAAACATGAATAAGGTCAAATTGCTTGGTCATGTTCTATTTAAGAAGAGAGCAAAAAGATGGTGTTTCACTTGATTTCATGTTGAAAAGGGTTTGATTTCTTCTGTAACTGTCAAAGTATTGGCGATTTTAATAGCACACATACAAGATGATAAATTTGAGTTTTGGATATGAGTTTTAGAAGCTAACTCCTCGGGAAAAGCTGCTGTGTTTTAGATTTTAAATGGACTGTGACCATTTCAGTTTTGTCACTAGGGTGAACAAAGGCATTACACACTAAACTTTGCAGGAGCTGGACTGAAAGGCCATTGATGCGTTTCAGCTGCTGGGATTGGCGGCGCATAGCCTGGGCCGGAAGGGTCGCCCTAACCTGTTGGCTGTCACACTTGTTTTATCTACCGCGTGACACATTCTTACCACTCGGAAATAAAGATCGATTCACACTAAAAGTGCTTGTTTTCTTACAGAAAAACATTTTTATAACTTAGAGGTATAGAGCTCAAAATACTCAAGTAGGAATGTTGTATGTTTGGAAACTTGAAAATAAAGTGAAATAAATGTAGCAATATAAAATTGGCATCCAGCTACTGACTTTTATTTGTGTTTGGTGGTTTTCTTGAGTGTTTGTTTTTTTTTTTTAATGAAAAGTTGTAAGCTTTTGGGCAGTGTATTACAATTACTAAGCTCAAGTGTAAGTTACATTGTTTAAATAATGTGTGTAGTTTGGAATCCATAGACTTGTTTCTTTGATTTTCTTGCTTGGAGAATGACATGAGATGGGAAGCATGTACCAAAATACCAAAATGGCTTCTGATATTTTTACTGCAGTAGATTTTTTTCCTCTTTTCTCGCACATCCCCTGCAACTCCTGGAGGGCTGACCAGCCACTAGGTGCCCACCACTGGTCTGCCATGGCACTGCATGCAGTCACTGAGTTCTGTTCCTTGGATCTGGGGCAGTGGGAGATGAGTTGGAATCTAGACCTTGAATTTGTGTGTTGTCACTTTTTATATCCTAGCTAGGCTCAGTCCGAGAAGCGATTGAAGAATAGTGGTTTTTTTTCCCCTAAGTTTTCTATAAGAATGGATTTTTACTAAAGTCACAGTTTAATAGTACTTACAGGCTTACAGGGGAAAAGCCTTCTGATCAATCCTTTCCCGTCCCAGGAGACATTCATTCTTCTCTTGTTTTCCCTGGCACTCCAGTTTCATGTTTCTAAGTCATGTACAGCTATTTCTTCCTTTTTTTTTTTCCCCTTGTACTGGGAACTGAACTTAGGATCTCGTGCTTGCCAGGCAGGTAGGTGCTTATGCCACTGAGCTATAGCCCCAGCTGTATGGCTGTTTTTTAGTTTATTATTTTTATGTTTGCGTCCTATTAATGACAAGATTGTCTTTATTTCCCCTTTTGTATTTCATTACAGCTTTTGGTTAAATCTGCATTATCATTTGCATAATTTAAACCATATTTATATTTTTACTTCTCAGCTAGTTCATTATACTTACATTTTTATTCCCAGAACATTGTGTTCTGAAGTTAATAATTGTCTTTTTTTAATATGTTCATCAGTTTTTCCCATACAATGCTACATAAATTTGGAGAACCGTTTCAGTGTACACTAGTGCTCTCATCTGAGTGTCCAGCTCTTTATTTGCTATTATGCTGGGGTGTTTTCCTCTCCAGCTGGGCCCCACGTCTTCTGGATCTCGTGTCTCGGTAGGTTTGCTCGTGAAGAGTGCTTCCTTAAGGAGTTTCTTGGGAATGGACCTGACAGGTGATGCACTGGCTTATGGTTTCATGTTTCTAAACGGTAGTATGCTTAGTATATGCCTTTCTAGGTAGAAAATCAAATCGAGATTTAAAATAAAGACATTTGCATGTAGAAATTTGAAAGCATTGCTATACTGTATTCAAATTGGCAGAATGGTGAGATTTGGTAGTTTGTATTTCTATTCCATCTTAGCTTGCTTTTGCTCTTAAAAGTCTGACATTAGTATTCTAAAAATTGCATGATGCTGTGCTTTGGTGGGCTTGACAACCTGAAAAATTAAGTTCTCATTTTTTTGCCTTTCCTCTCCCCACTGGCTTTTTCTTTGATGTGGAGCTGCCTGATATACTGGAGCTTGGAATTGAGCCTCAGGCTTGCTTTTCTGCTTTTCTTTTTTTCTGGGGCATTTCAACACAGTTTTCCATCCTTTGTATTGCATTTTATTTTTGGAAAACGTTACCTGCTTGTGTTCAGCCCCCTGCTTTTGACTCCGGATCCTAGGCCTGCCTGAATTGTGCAGGGTCCTGGCCTCCCTCACCAGTGAGTCTCACCAAGGCGAGCGCGGCCCCTCCCCCTCGAGCCAAAGGGACTGAGAACCACTGCGCTAAAGGCTTGGTCAGCAGCCCCTGGAGGTGGTTAAACCCCTGAGGAGGTGAGGCCTGGTGTAAGGGAGCTGGGGCATTGTCAGCACGCCCTTGAAAGGAATGTGGGGCTCCCACCCCAGGACACACACCTTGTCCTCAGTCTGAGTTTTGCAATCCCCTTCGTCACAGGCCTGAAGGCACAGCACCAAGTGAGCACGGAGTGCGAGCGCTGAAGCTATGCCAAAATCTGTCTGTGAAATTGATTTAGTTCAGGTGTTTTGTTACAGTAATGAGAAATGGACACACCTGCCGTCATCCTAGTTAAGGTGCCACAGCCGTGCTTTCTCCTGTATTGCAGTTTTTGGGTCGGGTCAGAGTTCTTGCCAGGTTAGTGGTCACAGTGGCAGCGCCTGCCTGCTGCGGGATATTTATATTCTGACGCATACTGTGGCACAAGCGTTGGAAATGTGGTGTCACTTTACAGTCTCTTCAGCTAAATTAGACCCTTCTTCAGTCCAGTCAGAATCTTGTCGGCTACCAACTGCATAAGGGTTTCTTTTTTCTTTCTTTTTTGTGGTTTTCAGTAATTATTTACTAAAAACCTTAGAAGTGGGAAAAGCCAGTATTTTGAATCTTACATCGCTTTGCTAAATTAACACTAGACATAGAGCACTGTTTTGTGCTAGTGTTTATGGACCTCGTGGGCCGGGGGAGCGCTTGTGCAGCTGAAGGGAGGCAAAGAACTACGGAAGTTGTAGAAAGATAGTTTCATTGTTGCTCCCGTGTA